>CAJNOQ010008312.1:0-11319 GCA_905250885.1 Didymodactylos carnosus | reverse complement strand
CCACATAACGTCAGTTAAGTTTGAAGACATGATGTACAAAATACAAAACTGGCCTCATTTATTCGGCTTTTCCAACAAACAAGTCTTCGCGGTAATGTCGTTCTCTGTATTCGCGGTAATGTCGTTCGCGGTAATGTCGCTGTATCTTTTTTTCAGCGTTGTATTTATAATTGTTTCCCTGAGAAATAAACGGTGAATAGGTTCATGCACAAAATATGATAGAACACAGAAAAACACGAACTCCAGTAGGATTCTCACTATGATCCTATGATAGGATTTTCATAGGAAATTCAGAAGATCTCTATAGGAATTATATGATATTCTATCATCTGTAGAATCCTACGTAGGATTCATTGATCCGGGTACCAACAACTCTGGATATTTATCAAAGAACTTGAAGATACACCACTTTCTACAGGATTCGATAATGATTTGATAGAATTGTCTATTTTGTACTTTTTACGCAACCAAAACACTTTGTATTTTTATCACTAAAATGCAACACAAGAAAATGATCACTTGCCTTCTCTTTATGTAAAAGAAAAAAAACCAGTCTATTGTTTAATTTCACGTATGATTTAAAATAGTCTCCGTTTCTTTTTGCGTGTACTACTGTAAATTAATCCATCATCAATATTTGTCAAATAACGTTTCATCGAAAAATGAGAAGAGATTTTAGCTATATGTTGTCCTCTTCTAGCATAATATTTCTTCCATTAAAGAAATAGGATACATGGCAACACTTTGTCACTCTGCTACTGCTTATATCACACGCATAAATAGAACACTCATTTTTCAAACAAAGAGATTACGGTGTACTTTTTCGATGTCTGTTAGTACTATTCATCTTGAACGAAAATTAACAACTACAAAGAAAAAAGTGTCAAAAAGATTATTTTTTATTTTTAAATACGATAAGTTTAATGGAAATTGTTATTGACACAATGACAATTATTTTATAACGTCAATTTCATAATTACATGCATGTCTGATTCTTTTGTAAACAATTATAAAAGAAACCATTATCTTCAATCATTTACATAATTAACAGTTTGGAATATTTTGATTAAATTTGACTAGTTTCTAAGATATGAATCTTTGTTTTCTTCTTTTTGTAAAAAATGTAGTTATAGTCTGATAGAAATGATGAAACATTGATCTTAACGGAAATGAATAAAGACTTTTGATAGACAGACACATGTCTATATTCATATTATGCTTTATTCTCTTTAGTTTTACTCGGCAAGCACACATCCGTTAAGACAAAGGTCAAAAAAAAATACCGCTAAAGTTTACCCTTTTTATAGAATTTTTAATACTGAAAATCCTGGAAATAATGAGTAAATTCACAGCCTCCTTATTCATTTGAAATTATTTACGAGAAATGTGCTTTGGAAATTTGACACAAAAGTACGAGCTTGTATCCTGGTAATATCACTTCATACACTGGATTACTTTAAGAAAATTAATAGAAAGAATCATTTACTTTGACGTTAAACTTCTTCATGAGAGCTGACTGAACAAATATGAGACGCAAACAGAACTGGGCGGCTCCGAAACCGTCTCTGTATCAACGGAGCCGGAGCTGGAACCGGTGTGCGGGTGATGGTGTGCGCGTCCGATCGAGGTAAAAAATGCCACCCGTACGGCAGATAGTAATATAAGTGTGTGCGCTGATGACATGGAGATGTTAATATATGTTGTCTCAATCTTGACCTCCTTCTATTAAATTTCTAAGAAAACTTAGAAGATTCTAAAATGTACAAAATCACTGTTCAAACAGGTCTTTTTTCCGTGATTTAATGTATTTTCGAATGCTCTAAGTTTTCTTAGAAATAAGTTTGAAAATCTTTTAACAAATGCATTTGGTAGAGCAAACATTTTTCTACAAAATGAGATGTGTTCACGATTCTGAGCGAATCATGATAACTGATGTATAGCAATTCTCTCGGATGCGCCAATACCAGTTAAAAACTGATGCATACCTAAATGTAACGCTTTTGAAAGAAGATTTTTTATGTATATATCGTGCAGTTATAGAGTATATTAGTATTTCAAAAAGATTTTGAGAAGAATAATAATATGTTTCTCTTTCTCTTTTCTTTGTTCTATTCCTTCTCTCTCATTTTTTTGGTGTGGGAGCCGGAGTCGGATTTAAAAACTTTAGGAGAGGCGCCGAAGCCGGGAGGAATCGGAGCTGCCCAGCTCTGGACGCAAACAAGCTGATGATAATAAGAATAAATGAAACCGATATGAATTGACCTCCATACAGTCTTATTCAAGACGGTATATAACAAGAATTCAAATTTTGACAGTTACATGAACTATTTTTCTAAAGTAAATCGTCCAGAGCATGACATTTTAGACAACATAGGTAAATAACTAAGAGTAAATGATGACGTACTTTTATTCGTACGTTAAACATATTGACTATAATAATATAAAACTACGTTGTGAAGTTTGTCTAACGTACAATTACGCAAAGAAAATTTATTTCCGTCAATTTTATTTTCTTCCTTATGCATGATTGTACTTGTTTATTATAGATAGATTAAGTTAAATTGTTTGTAAAAAAAAAAGAAAGAAAAAACAGAAGAACCTAATTATTATGAACAAGCACTCAATAAAATGTTCCAAAATATTTCAATTTCACACCCATATAGAAAAAAATATTGTAAAAGTAAAATAGTTTTAACAATGTTACATCTAATAGAAATGAATTTTATAGTTATTCTAAATAAATATTTAAAAAAATATTTATTAAATAGGAAATATTTACACTCATCAAAGAGACATATATATTGTCCATTATCAAAACAAAGTATTTGACATTAATATTTTTCATATTAAATTGAGAAAAACCTTTTACATAAGACATACTCTTAAAAGAACAGCTTATCTATAAGAATAATCAAATAGACATCAATAAAATTTTGTTAGTTCTTCTCTTTAGTTCTCCTTGAGAAAAAAAACACTATAGAAAAAGAAATAGAAATGATCTATCAGATTATCTACTAGAAACATGACAAATATTTCATTTGGGAATTTTATATATTTTTTTCAGTGTTTTTTCATCAATCATAATGACACCCATGAGATATAGACAATGAAATTTATTTATCTTTTTATAATATCATATGTTTTACTAAATCTTATTCACTAAAAGAAAAAAAAAAAAATTTTATCAGCTGTTGATGAAAGGCAACTGATTGTGTGTTCTTTAACAATAACAAACAAATGACAAATAGTGAACTTGTCATAGTAAAAACAAACTGTCAATCTACATTGATCTAATTTTGATTTTCATAGAGGATAAGTGATAGGATTAAAGGTGTTTATATCAATTGATACTTGAGTGACAAAGTGTAAAGAGTTACTACTAGCTAAAGTAACAATTGTTATAACAAAATAATGTACTCTGTACAATAATTTAACGTAGGGCTGGGCAACTCCGCTGACTTCCAACTCCAACTCTCTCAACAAAAATCTCAACTCCCATCCATACAACTCCGATTGCTTCACTTTTGTAAGAAAAATTTTTCGATTATTAGCAGGATTCTGGACGTTTTTGAGCTTTTTCCGGCAGGAAAGCGCAAAGAACTTCCGAATTCACTCGTGAATACAGTCACTCAGTCGTTTAGAAGATCAATTTACAACTATTGAATATTTTCAAAAATTAAAAACGGAGTTGAGAATAAAAATTCAAAAACTCAACTCCAACTTACTAAAATCTCAACTCTAATTCCACTAAAAGAATCCTCAGCTCCAGTGTTGAAGTTACCCAGCCCTGATTTAACCTTCTAAAATTGATTGTATGAATGATCTTTCTTCTAAGATAAACACATTTTCCAGAAGATAATAAGCAATTACTACTAACTTTCAGGCATACAAATAAATATGTCTACGTATTATGTGACTTCTATCGAACAAGAGTATATACTGTTTTGATAGTCATTTGTGTGCACCGCACCGTTCTAATGGAATGGAATCGTCATTATTTTCTAATATTTTTTTACATATTTTTTTATGTTCCACACTAAATGATAGGTTTTTCATTGATAAGTCAATATGTTTGATTGATGTTTCTTTTCTTTCTGACAAACGTCATCATTATTGTCATTAAAAGTGCCAGAATTTCTTACCTTTCTTACACATACGCTTATGTATGTCATCTAGTTATTTTCAAATCATGATGCAAAAGAAACATTTTGACATATCATTCGAGTACCATCTTTTTAGTTTTTGATTTCGTAATTAGCAAAAAAGCACAATAAAAAAATAGAGAACTGTACTTTAAAGACAAAAAACCAAAGATTTTACTTTATTTAAAGGCTGTGTACCAGAATAGAATCTCTAAGTTAACCGATAAAAACGAAAAAAATTCTTCTTTTCAAATGATTTATACTAACGATCGATTAGGACATTATTTTTAATAAAAAACCAAACTAATCTCGTGAAATAGAGAGGAGATTGTCTGTAAAAAAAAAAAGAAATTCTCAGAGAGTAAACATTATATTAAAACATTTACAAAAATAAAGACAATTTTTTTTTTTGTTTGTCATAAAGGGCAACCAAAACGAAATTTTTTTTCTATCAGTTGAAGACGTGTTTAGATTCCCTATCGATTTTATCATGAATAAGTAATATTATGTTATACGAGATAGAGAGCAAAAGGACAATAGATGAGAATAGACATATAGAAACTCTCGTTTCCTTTTCTACTTGAATGCTCATTGATTTTTTATTAGGTTTTTTGTTTTTTAATAAAGTAAATATTTATGAATATTTAGATCCATCTATTTTCTACATGCTAAATCAGCACTATTTAGCTTAAAATAGCAAATTCGTCTACAGGTGTCGAAGCGATAAAAATTCTAGATCCGTTTTGATTTTTTGGTATATCATCATTTTTTAAGGCACAGCAAAACTACCTGTACTCATCCGTGTAACGATTTCGCAATAAGTCTCTTAAATTCGGTACATAGGGAGAGAGTCATGAAGCCATATGATTCTAGGTAACCATCATATCCGCTCGTCTACTTCTTGAGCTACCACCTAACTCCTTGCTCTCGCTCTCTCCACGATTCGAAAAAAGAGACATAAATGAACAAGAGCAAAAAGGACAAAGTATAAACAATGGGATGGATTTGAAGACGAAGAAAAGGGAGTGAGATAATGAAGAATTGTAATATGCATCATAATCCTGCTAAGAGACAAAATAGTATTTTTGGATGTCATATCATAGACTATTAGGCTACAAACATATTACTAGAAACAAAAGTTGAACATCTAAATGAAATGACTCAAATTCCAGTTTAAACTGCATCATGTTACTGTGTTGCATGATGATATAACAATGAATATACGATGAGAGGGAGAGATACTGAATGAACTCTAGTATCTGAAGTTCTTGTACCCAATAATTATTTTTAACATACCTATCGTGAATAGTATTCGGTTTTTGACTTATAAACATCAATTATTTTAGTTCGATATTTGTTTATCGGTGAAACAAAGTGAGTGTGTACTATAATTACTATTTCCTAGACTAAGGATGACGTGTTATTCTAGAGAGATAATTATGAGAAAATAAATAATTTGACAATAATGATAATAATTATGATTAACTAAAATTACTATTTCTTTCTATTATTGTTACTCTTTATATATTTCTACACATATTTGTTTCTAGAAGAGAACAACCCGGAAATATTGTTAGAACTAACCGTATAAATCCGATATTAGCGCTAGAGAGTTAGAATAGAGACAGAAGAAAAGAAATATCGGAAAGTAGCCGTAAATCAAAACAATAGAGAAAGAGAGAGAGAGAGAGAGAGAGAGAGGGAAGAGGAAAATATAAAAAGATTCTTTTCATTCTTCTTCTCCATTTATTTTTATGACGGAAGCAATTCACATTTTATATCTCTTTTTGTATTTAGAACAAATTGATGACAGAAACTTAAACGTATAAAAAATGATTATGAATTTTTAATCAATCTAGAACTAAAACAATCTCTATAGTGTGAATAATATTTATTTACGATCAGTTAACAACCATCTGTAATAATAAAAAATCAGTTTGAGTGTGTCAGAAGTCTTTATCAAAAAATTGACGTCAAATATATAATTTAATGAGGAATGATAGATTTTGATTTGTCATTCTTTTTCTTCTTCTTCTCTACAATACATACATTCAAGTATGCCAGATAGTCAGATGAATACAGAATTAAAGTTTATGCGAAAATACTATTCCCACCTACAAGACACATAAATTAATCTGTGTAATTATTCTTTAAACTTGACTAAGAGCGAAATAGAAACAAGAACATAATTGAGAAATAAAATATCTAAATACTTAAAATAGCAATAAAAAATCGATAATAAAAGAAATCTCTATCCGAAGTAAACATAAAAAATGTTAAAATACAAATAGACCGACTCTGCCACCTACGATACACTATTTGTGTATACGAAGCATAGCGTACTGTATAAACTCATTTAGAGTATTCTTCCGCCCTTCGGATGTAGGAAGCGAGACAAATTTACTTTCTTGTCTTATAGTAAATTTGAATTGTGACTATCAATATTTTCCTCTCTGTATATCCTACAAAAATACTTTGTCGCCTACAATATTATTATTTCCGTCGTCTAATGTTGATAGGTCGATGACACTGAAATATATACCATGAGCACGAAGAAAGAAGAAAGAAGAAATAACAATTAAGATGTATATATAAGCAAACTGTTGTTATTATCTGATAGTGTAGAAAAAAAAAACAATCGTGTATATCTATTGGAGAATTAATTAAAAGATGAAATAATTTCTGACAGTTTATTATTCGATTTGTAAAGTGAAAAATAATGTATAATGCATTTGTGGAACAATTTTCTTTTATCATTGTATACCTTCTAGTGAATGTACTTGAGATCAAGTACTTAGCTATTTGCAAATTTTCTAAAGTACTTGGTTAAGTACTTGTCAAGCATTTTAAGATTTAATACTAAAGTTCAAGTACTTGGCCTCAAATACATTCACTAGTATCTACCAGAATTTTCTTGAGCAGTTCATCAACGGATTCATTGTTCATTAGGCAATTTATGTCAAAGAGCATTTAGGATGAACTCATAACTTCACCATCATCATCATTTGGGATCTTACAAATCTGTCTCTGTATACAGAAACGTTGGTCGAGTTTAACTATCTACATGATAAAATATATTCACTATGTGAATCCATGCGTCGCTAGAATAGAATGTTCCAAAATAAGTGATGCTCACGAGATAAATAAAATTATCATAATAAATCCTTTTTTGGATTTTATAACACTCTGTCTTCTATCGTTTATTTTCTTTTGCGTTCTAACAAAGAACTGTAACAATTCCAATCATCGTTTACAAATATAACATATCATTGTTTCTCTCTTTTCTAAAGTGAAAAATCATGTAATTATTTATTCAACATAAATATAGTGTATACACATCTATCTGTACGTTTACGGATTTATCGATAACATCAACCACATTTCTTGAGCATGAAGAATATAATACAGCATCTCTACTCATTAACCAATACAGTAAATGAGTAATAATGTATCATATTGAAGAGTTAAAACAAGATAGTATTGTATAGATTTGAATAGATGTATCTAGTGAATTTGTTTTTTTTGTTAGATGAAAGGGTTCAATAGTAAAGACCCTTTGGTTTAAACTATCTTTATTTGAAAGCATTTGATAATACATTTTGAAGTCATACTAGCGGATTTGGTGATCCATGTTGTATTATGAGCAGAATGGTACAGAATACAAAAGAATTTTTTCTAAAGAATACATGTGAGAGAAGAACAAAAAAAACAAGAAGAGCAAAGAACAAAATAAACTAGCACTATAATAAAATGCGTCATTAATATAACGGATATGAATACGAAAGATGAGAGAGTAAACACATGGTAATCATTTTGGAAAGTTGTAATGTGAAAATGTGAAAATAGGAAAATTGTTTCAAAGATATTTGTTACATATTTTAGTATTTTTATTACCATATGATAGTCTAGAAGAATGAAAAAGTCTTCGAATAGTTGTTCCACTCTAGTCTAAATATAGCCTTTTATTTTACGCGTTCTAGCAACAGTGTGATAGTACAATCATTGCATTGTAATGTACGATACAGTTCTTCCGGTGTGTCTTCGTAGCTTTTCGAAAAGCTATTGTATGAGTCGTGAGTGTGTGTTCAAGGCGGTCAAACAGTAAAATGAACTCTGTCTTAGGCTGACCATTTGTTCAGAACCTGTTATCGATCCCAAAAGTAACTTTTGTGAGTGATCTTATTTATTTAAACGCTCGTTAATCCAGTTTTTATTTCATAAATAAATAAAGTCCAAATGTTTAAGTGTACCATAACATACGGAAATGCCCGGATGGTGGTTATATAGCGAGAAAGCACAGACTTCACTGCATCGCATGATATGTTGGCCATAAATAACAAATAGAAATCAAACAACAAAAAAATACATCAGAAAACAAGATGGTATTTTTTTCCACTACAGTCTGCAGGAAGAGTAAATCGAATTTTGATCTTTCCATTGTTTTTGTGAGTAGATGTTTTGTTCTAAAAATGTTCTAAGATCATTTTCTAATTCAGCTTTCAATGCCGAATCAGGAAAAACAAGTTAGAACATTCCATCTCGTAACATAATTTCAAAAAGCACAAAAAAATGTCCGGTTTTGATACCTTTCGAGGTTTTTTAATTTTTCGACCGGAAAAAGGTGTCAGGCAAATGCAAGGCATATATATTCTTGATCGCCTTGAAGTTCTCTATCCAACGGCGTGTGATATGTTCGAAAATAAATTCCACTGGAAGTTTGCTTTCCATGCATCTTACTTCAGAATACCAGAAAATACTCAATTTTATCCGCTCATTCTGCTTCTGTACTGAAAGCCAGTAAAAAATATTCTCTTAGTTTCGAAGGTTTCAGCGAAACCTTTCTAGAAACCGTTGAACTTTTGAATATTCAAGCAATAATTGAAGTTATATGTGTTAATATGTACAAAAACAACTGAAAGATAAACTGTAGTGAAAAAAAAGATACCAGTTGCAAAAATAGGTGCAGCGCCCGCTTATTGTAGTGCAGCTAGTTGAAGTTCGACAGGCGTGGGCGAGTCCAAGTCCTTAAAAAGTCAAGCCGAGTCCGAATCCTTGACATTAAGGACCGAGTCCAAGTCCCGAGTCCATTTCGAGTTTGGTAATTTTTTAGATTCTTTCTTTGATGGGTGTGGTTTATTTCTCTTTTATAATTTACCGAGCCCTGGATAGATATTTGATTTGTCGAAACTAAGATTACTTTGCATGTCTATTTTCTGAATAAAATTTTCAATTTTTTGTGAAACAGAAAGTGTTATTATTTCGCTTTTCATTTTTCTCTGCTGATTTGTGTTGAAAGTTGAATAGATCGGACTCGAAATACAAGAACTCAAGTCCGGGTTTAAGTCCTTTAAAAAGATCTCCACTCCAAGTCCAAGTCCGCCAAAACATCTTCCAGTCCGGATTCGGACTCGCCCATGTCTGAAGCTCGATAAATATACCTTTTAATCTAGATGCAAACGTATAACATATACATATGCGAAAGAATATTTCGGTAAGAGAAAATTTTTGCTTTTCGACAAAATATGGTGACTCGTTTTTGATACATGAGTTTTCGGAACTCCTTTAAAGCTTAAACAAAATATTTTTATTACAAAAAGATAGCCCGTAATATGAAGACTATTAAACTATTTCAGAGTAAAAAATACTCACTTTCATTTCCTCGCTAAATGTCTATATTAGAGATCAGTGCTGAAAATTTTTGGTCCAGCCCGGTCTGATAATGAAAGTCTCTGGACCAAGCCTGGCTCGGCCCAACTAAATGTAGAATTTATCTGGCCGGCCCGACCACTTTGCGTGATTTTCTTCTTGCATCTGTAATGCTTTTGCTGGCTAAGCAGTGTAAATGTATTTCTCAAGTTAATATCGATATTTTTATGATTTCTCGGTACCTAGGATACACATAAATCACAAAACCACGCATGCTTAAAACATCTAAATTCGGCCTAACCCGACCAAAATACTTTGCGGCTCAAGCTCGGCCCGATCCCTCTAAAAAATTTCTGCCCCAGTGCGATCCGACCAAAAGCCCGGCCCGTGCTGATCTCTGGTCCATACGTAGCTCACTGTGCAACGGTAAAGCGATCGTACATCAAGGATACTCACACTTGTGATGAAACTAAACTTTCAGATGCATTTTCTCACTTTTGTGCGTCTTCTTATTTTGAGGATTTGGCAAAGTAAACCAAAGCCAACTTATTTTAACCAAAAAGATCTTCTCATGGCTGCTTCCACACAGGTCCGCCCACTTTATACGGAGCAACTTGCCGCGAAAATTCCACTTTGCCCATCGTATAGACCATCAAAAATAATCTAAAGATCTCGCTTACGCTTTTTTGAAAAAAACGTGTGGAAAGTGGTTTTCTAGACATCTCAAGTTTTCGGTGGGAGTGAAACCGAAGTCGGTGAAAATGAACGAAACATTGCATAATTATACATCAAATTGTAGCTCTTGACGAGTTGATTCTAATGGTGACGGAATTCAGTCTCGATCTAACTTTATATTCGAGTGGTACGCAATTTACTTGGAGTTTGATCTGGATTTTCTCCTAACGCTCCGAAAATTTTTTGATCACTTTTGATGCTCTACACGATAGGCAAAGTAAAATTTTGCGGCTAATAGTGAATGTAATAGTGGGTGGACCTGCGCGGAAGGACCCTCATACTCCCTTATATCTGCGCATTAGTTCGTCAGAGTATAACTTATTTTGCTTATTTGAGCACAAACTGTCAACAAAATGTGTACAGTAAGATAAAACCAGCAACAATCAAAGAGGATAAAGTGATAGAAAAGCCTTACGCATAGTACTTGGAGTGCTGGCAATGCTGACTCGAGTATCCGAGTCTTTGTCGGCATGGAGCTAATGCATTGCAAAACAATAACACTTACAGATCAATTTAATGTCTGGTAGTATAAGAATTGAGGAATGTCTTAATACATATGAGCACTACTTGCCATGATACATAGAATATGTTGTAGAGTATAGAAGTTGGTATGTATGGTGATGGATAGGCATCTTTTAGACATAGAAAAACAAGTACACAAGTCCAAGATCTCCATGATTCAAGATTCGGCATCTAAATCATTTTTGCTGTAAGTATTTAGTTACACATCGGTTCTACATACAAGTTATCGACCAGTTCTTGAATCTTATAACAATATTTACTACACAGAGAGAGT
>CAJNOQ010008311.1:0-11320 GCA_905250885.1 Didymodactylos carnosus | reverse complement strand
AGAACTCAGGCACTTAAAGTGACGCTTACCTTGGAGGTACACGCACTTAAAGTGAGGTTTCCCCCCCCTTGATTTCAATCCCAAAGTGATGTGCAACATGTCACTGTGTAATCTGAATTTGTATCTTTTTGCGTTTCTCTATGGAAAAAAAACGGAAGGATTATTATTCTCGTCAGTCTTTTTTCTCGTTAAGTCTGTGGAAGCTATATGTAAAATTCTAGTATGTACAGGCATACTGAAGAAGCCGTTTTCAGTATGCAAAAACAGTCCAGCGAAATGTGCACATTCAGTATGCCCGTGCCCACTTTATTTTTTACAGTGTAACTTCACTTTCTGTGATTATCTAACGCAGTACATATACCTACGATACTAACAAAGACAAGTAACTGCCGAATTTGAAAAGTTGCTGGATCTTGCTGATTTTTCCTTTAAGTTGATAACAGAGATTCATTTTTTTGTCAAAAAACATCAATCTAGGTATTTGCATATAAGCTATATTCTAATACTGAGCGCACAAAGCATTCAACAGGCAATATTTATAGGCTTTTCATCTTAGTGACTTGTAAATATTAAGCTTTTCTGATTTACAAAAGTTTGAATAAATATGCACTTAATTATAGTCGATGACTTTCTGCGTATGAAAACGAAAATAGAAATCAGTAAAAGTCTTATATTCTTTTTTTACTTCTTTTAAACATCTATATCGGTCTTTCCTCTTGCTGGACAACAGAAAAATTTCTTCATCTACTCTTGCTGCATCATCAAATATGCATTGCTCATCGCTATGCTGGATCCTGCTAACAACGTTAACTTTTGGAACGGTTTGTAGTGCTGGCCAGTGTAAGTAAAAAGGTTCTTTTGAAATCTCTGTCTAAATATGAACGGATTTTAGGTCAAGTAGGTGGTCCAATTCACATGGGTGGTTGTGGCGGTAATCCTGTTACGTGTCGAGCAAGAAATGTCGTTCATTATGTCAGTTTCCCGCATCCATTCGATTTCACTCCGAATGTGGTAGTTTCCCTAAGTGGAATTGATACATGGTATCGTAAGTAACTTTGTTATGAAAAGGACTGTCTGTCTATTTACCTGTTATCGACAACTACAGCAAATGGCATCGATATCTGTTTGCTTTTGTTCTTCTTTTTATAGAGACCGAAACAAGACTACGTGTTACACGTGAAAGTGTGACACCATTTGGCTTGTAGTTCCACCCTCACCCTCACCACCCTCACCCACCCTCACCACCCTCACCCTCAAATTAGCAAAGATATTCGTATTTAAATTATTTTAATACAACCAGTTTAATGAAAAGCCATCCATTTAATGAATTTCGTTTAAAAATTCAAGCATTACCGTACGCTAAAAAAACTCTATCCAATAACAATATTTATAATGACTCGTTTAGATGAATTTAAAAATATACAATACTTTCATTATTTGGTTGATTTTATCAATTATTTAATTTATAAATATTATCATCGTATTAAACGTATGGATGCATTAGAAACAACAATTGAGACATTTCTTATAAAAAATCAGAATGATAAAATGATGTTACGATTGTATGAAAATTTCTTATATGCATGATATAAAATAGATTTGGATGAAGTACGATTTGATTGTCATAAATAAATGTTTCAACCAAAATAAATATGATTTACAATAGACAAAATTATCATTTCTTTTACTGAATAAGTTAAAAGATAACAGTCGTCTATTCGTATTAGCTTGTTTACAAACATTGGTAAAACTACAAAATGAAATTGTTAATTATTATAAATATATTGTTAAAAGATATTCTCCATTCTGGATATCCACTTTTGGTAAGTGGACTGACGGTATGGATCGTTGCAGTTTCTTGAATTTGTTTTCCAATGCGCTTCGATTTACCACGATTAATCATCCCACGAAAACCCTGGTCAGTGGACGTTGCAAGATCAAACTATCATTTCAAAAATCACCATTAATAAATAGAGTCTTTCACGAAAGATTATCTGGATTCCTGCCAGTACGATAGATTTTGATTAATTGATTGATTGATTTTTATTTTGACAACAACAAGACTGACAGTTTGAACATGTGAACACAGATAAGCATACAATAAAAACAGAAACCTTTAATTTACATCAAAAACCGGTTACCGAGAAAGCAAAAAAAGTGCGATGCACATGTAAACCTTGCTACCATTTTCATAGTTGGAGATGTTGCCTTAATTTTATTTGAAAACTTTTAATAGTGGTAGATGAGATAACTGCTTCTGATAGAGTTTGAAAAAAGATTATAAAGCAGTCTCCGTCCGAGCAAAAAGAACTTCTACCTGTCCTGAGTGTTGTGCTAACCTGTTTGATTTTCTTGCTACATCTAACCGAATTAGACTCAACGAGAAAGTGGGGAGTGCCCATCTAGAATCTTGAAAAATAGTAGAAGACGAAAATATAACGATTTCAACGCGGACAAAATCTAATCCTTCTAGGTTTAAAAATCAACTATAACTTTAGGTGGCGAGCACATATAGACGACCTGGCTAAAACCTACAGGCAACGCCTATGTGCTACGTACCGCCAATTTAAAGAAGCTCGTGTTTCATTACGATATTTTCAAGATATGTGTTTTGAGCAAGCTCGATTACGCCTATGCATTGTACGATAACAAGTTCGAGGTATTCCAGAATTCACTTGAATTTGTACAAAATCTTGCGGCACACATAATTACACGGGATTTTGATACATCGGGGAAAGGTCTGGTATACGGTCGCAGGTTACCTCCATTAGAGATACAAAGGAAATATTTTCGCCTTCTAGTATTTTTCAAGATTCTAAATGGGCACTCTCCATTTTCTCGATTGAGTCTAACTTGGCATTCCAATGTTGAAATAGAACCTTGTCAAGTATCGTTAACTAACTCTAATTTAAATGACGAACTTGAAAGTAGTGGAAAGAAAATTGCTATTAGAAGATACAATAATAGACAACCTATTAATGGATATAATAGACCAAATAACACAACATAAAAGTAATTAATTTGAAAATTCACATATTTCAACGTTGTTATTGTTACCATTATTACCGATATAACAACAGCTGTAAATATAATTAATAACTGATTTAATGGTAATAAATATTGAGGTGTAATAACATGAAATGCTGTCAATATAATAATAAAATCATCTTTTGTAAATAGGATTGTTCCAGTGCCTACAATTTCATATTCAATTAATCTCAGTATCTGATAGTTATGACGAATTTTTAATAAAGACTGTAACATTGGTAAATCTGTATTATGTATACTATACATAATACAGATTTATATCATCATATAAACTTGTTTGGTACATTTAACATTCTCTGTAACTTATATCTGAGTTCGTGAAAACGGTCACAAATTTAAAATTTTTAATTTTATTGATATTCTAGTTCACCATGAATTTGGACAATTGGTTAAAAGGAGCAACTTTAAAAACAACAACAATAACTTCAGATTCTTCGACGTCTAAAGAAGGTACCAAAGAAGATATCGTGGTAAATAAAGAAGCCACATCTAAAAAGACAGTACCTCCCACTTCTGAATGTTTGGAAACAAGTGACAAATCGAAGAAAAAGCGAGAAATTGCAGGTTTCAGTCAATCTTCTTCTAATACTAAGAAACGCAAATACGATATCAGCTATTTATCATTGGGATTCACAAGCGTTGGGAATGAAGCTTTTCCTGACGCCCAGTGTCTACTTTGTAGCAAAATATTAGCAAATAGTTCTTTAGCACCTGCTAAATTACGTCGTCATTTTGAAGTAAATCATTCGGAATATAAAGACAAATCAATTGCTTACTTTAAACGAAAATTTGACTTTACATGACAAAAAAATTTAAAACCGACAATGAAAATGCGACAGAGACGTCTTACAGAGTGAGCTATCGCATATCACTTGCCGGAGACGCACAGACCATTGGCGAAACATTGATAAAACTATGTGCAAAAGATATTGTTTCGTGTGTGTTCGTGTGGGCTGGCTGCGACGATGTCTTGAGGCAAAATGACGCCAGAACAAAGTCAATCTGAGGGTTTCTGTTAACTTTTCCCAGAATAAGACTGCCATCTGGCATAAAAAAGCCTATAAAGCTGAGGGGCACTCTGTCATTCATTACTACGTTTTCTTTCGTTTCGTTTTCAGCCGTTTTGAATATTGATGCTCTCTCATTGTTTGTTATCATCTACAGGAGCAGAACGCTAAGGAACGGTAACTGTTCCGATGCGAGAAATGGACAAGATGTTCTCATTCTTCTTCCTAAAAATTACAGATTAAGTAATTTATCAACGCTGCCTTTAACCAGAAAAAACAGGTGAATTAGAAGAACGTTTTCTTTTTTCGAATTTTCTGATAACCGACAGGGGACAGCTGCGCAGAGTGTCCCTCTTCACGTGTACCTTTTGACTTTCCTATCTTAGCAATGGTATATCTAATAGAATCGTGTCTTTTCGTCACTCATCGTTTCTTGCATATATTTCAGAAAATAACTACATGCATTCTCTTTAGCATGGCAACGGAGCAGAGAGATGATGAGAGAAGGGAAAGATTAATTATCCGAGTGAAGAATTTATGGCTTCGTTAATAATGATCAAAATTGAATTCAAAAGAACGTTAATAATTGAATCTATATTGCGTAGTTTGCATATGCAGAGAAGGAGAAAAATAAATGATGGTGGAATAACAAAACAACGGATGACAAAGTGATTATTGCTTCTCTCAGTGCAACTTTAGATATGTCTGAAGACACACGTTGTGAACTGAGAATATTTGATATAGACTTGGAAATCGTTTCCATTTCAATTTTTGGGAATGAGAAGTGTTATGTTAGGATTATTAGTCCTCTCATAAGTACAGTTATCATATAGATTGCCATACATTCTTTTCCTTCTTTCACAGATGTCGTATCTTTCAAGAATATACTCAACCTTCTTCGAACATTCTTCTTTCCTGGCTTTCTCAGTTTCGTTTGCTTTTCACTCTGGGTTATTCCCGAGTGGTTTTAAAACGAATGTGTTTTATCTCTGTAGGATTATATGATATATTATTAAAGTTAGTTTGATTACAAATAAAGATATAAAATATAATAATTGGTTCATAGCCAGATTATTGTCAATCCAATATTACAATAATTGGATTTCGGTTCGGAATAAACCAACAATATCAATTCTCACAAGAATTGTATGCCGCTAGTAACAAGAGTACAACAGTAACACATCTTTCAGCAAGAATTAAATCGATTCAGTGATATAAACAGTTATCAACCAGCACAACATATCGTACTTCGTTCATTAGAATTCATCAGGGCATACATGAATATTTTATATGAAAAATATTGACAATTTATTAGATTAGCCAAAAGTCAAAAAATTCACAAAAATTAGAAATATTTCATTTATATTTATCTGATAAACCACTGGATTCGTTTTGCAGCATCAAGTCAAAAATGACTTGACTTGACTTAAGTCATTGTTAACGTGACTTGCCCATCTCTGTCAACGGTAATCAACCGCAATCAAAAAACAGCTGTTCCCATTGAAACTTTTGGAAATAATTAAAAGTTAATGCGAACTAATTTAAAGAGTCTCATTAGCGCACATTAATCTTTTCTGATTAAAAATCAATTCAAATTAATTTAACTTGATAAATTAATTCAAATCAATTGAATTTTAACCAGTTCAAATTAATTTATCAAGTTAAATTAATTTGAATTGATTTTTAATCAGAAAAGATTAACGCACACTAATTTAATATGAAACTTTTTTAAATTAGCTCGCATTAATTTCTAATTCTTTCCAAAAGTTCCAATGGGTTTCCCCTTTGTACTCAACCCTCTGATTGTACAATAAAAAGATATCGGAAGCTTTGCCTTTCAGTGCATCCATAAACAAACTGTTGTCGTCATCAACCATAATATTTGCTTGTCTGACGAAACAAAATAGTCAGGTGTGCTTCAACGAGACGTGCATACATGTGCCCAGTGACGGATTGTTTTAGTGGATCACTGAAGCATAGCACACGAAGAGCGTTTGTGTAGCGACAGTACATAACAAACAGAAGTTTACGAACACGTTAAAAATAAGATGCCCCCGGGCGAATCATTCAAGCGTCCCTGTTTGAATAATTCTATGGATTTTTCTCTTTCTTACAAGAACAATATCGTTGTGTTCACTTTGCTCAGTGCCGTCTTTTTTATCGATTCTGTTCGTTCTATAATGATGCTTGAACGTAATGCTGAACTGTAAATGTATGGATTTCTCTTACATGCTTCATCTACTAAAATCCAATGCCTATGTAGGGAAAATCACCTAACTTTCCCAACAAAAACAAAAGTCTCACAGATTAATAAAATACACACCTTCCCTTTTTTTATCCACTGAAAACATGTCTTGCTAGCCATCACACATATACACACGAAATCTGCCGAGAGACATAGGCTGTCTGAAGAGAGATAAATATATATATAAACATTTTTTGGATCTTTGATACTGATGTAACCGCGCGGTCTGTTTCATAGAATTTCCCCTCTGTCTCTGCATTTTATCGCAGAGATTGTCAAGTTTTAAGGATAGAACGTTTTTTGATTGTTTCTCAGTGTAGGTATCGAATTTACAGGTGCCCACGATAAGAGCAAAATTTTGAAAAACTTATAACGTTGAGACTAACATCGGGCGTATCCCATCTCATGGATATGACCAATTTCAGATAAAGGATGGGAGCTTATAAAGCTCAAAATTTTTCCTTGATATTTCTGAACAAGAGTTATATATTCAGAATCAGTGTGAAATTCTGCGTCGAATGAGGTATATGACACCTTGGAAAAACCATTTTCAATTTTTCGGAAAATTTTTAGCCCCTATCTCATCTTTGGAACACCTATGGAACAGAAATCCGCTTCAAACTAGTGTTTTCTGCCAAAACCGGATTTTGTAAGGTTTTCTGAAAAACCTTAGTTGGGAAAACTGGATTTTCCCCAAAAGACCATCTTATTATAAGACCAGTACAGGCGGACTTCCGATAGACCGTAGTATGAAAATGATTATCCTTCAATGAATGTATAACGTTTACATCTAAAAATGGTAATATGTTGTCCTTTCTAGATGTAAAATTTCTACGTTTATTGAAGGATAATCATCAAAAATAGAAGACCATAGCCTACTATTATGGTTTCGCACATTGCACTTTTTTGGTGAAAAAATTGCCTTATTCCTCCCGCTTTTCAAACATTTTTGCCCCAGACTGTCCTTCTATTATGAGGGAGGATTAGTACCTCTACCGGGTCACGAGGTCCCAGATCAGTTAGCAATACGTTGTTGTACTTTTAGCCCAATTTCAAGAGAGACTTTTGGCCACAACACAGCCAAATTTCTTTTTACTTGAAGCCGTTCTCACTCGATTCTCCGTACAAAATAGAAAAAAGATAAATAATAGTTAATGGCTGTATCGACAATAAGAAGAAGTGAGAAGTGATATACTTTTAGAATACTTGACTTTATAAAAGTAGCTTTAAATTAAGAGGATGAAAAGTATTTCCTCTCAATCTCTTTTTCGTTTTTCTTCTATTATATATACCAAGAAACACATTATCTTCTTCTTGATATGCATCGTTTTCTTCATGCTCATCGCAGGAGCGTGCCGCAGTACAGACATACTGATGCTACGAACGAAACTGAGTATACCATCTGTGAAACAACTGATTAAGTACAGTGAATTAATATTTATCTACAAAAATCGTGCATAATATGACTTCTATTTATCTCACAAGATGAACCCTTTGAAACACGATATTAACATGACAGTTTCAAGCCCTAGATATCATGCAGTAGATCATATCAATCACATCGAGAGAGCAGTTTTAATCAGGACTATTGAAGAATGGAATGACTTAGGTCATGACCTTCGCTCTTTAGTCGATACTAACGAGTTTCTACAAATTTATAACAAAACCTTAGTTTTTCTCCATCCCCTTCCAAGTGGGCAAGTATCTCCCTCAAAGACGTTTAGTCAGAAAACTTCTTTTTCAAAAAACGTTTTTTTGCGTGACAGTAATTCTCTGATTAATACAGAATCATTTCTGAACAAAACGAAACGTTTTTAATGAAAAAGATCACATTTTCGTCCGGTTAAGTCAGTAATGCCATCATTCTATTACTTCATGATGTTCTATTCTTGATCATGCTTTCATAGACTTTCTTTTGCAACAGATTAACGCAGGGATGATAAAACAACGACAATAATTTTTCTCTCAAAAAAAAATACAATTCACTAGCAACTGTTTTCGAAGATTACAATATTCTGAAATGAAAATCGAGAGATACTAACATATCAATAAGTAAATTAATTCAAAAAGCATCTGTCAACGAAATTGTCTAAAATTTAACAATAAATTGATTATTTAACTTATTAATAACAATATTTCTGTCTAACCAATAGTTTGTTTGAAATTTTGTCATATCAATAAAAGAATCTATTGAATAATATATTGAATATGTTATCTCTAAATAAAAATGTTTTAATCTTGTCAATGATGTATGAAATAGAATTTCCCATTTTTCACCATTTGCAAAGTTATTATCTGTAGTTTTAATTAATAAATATTTTAAATTTGGTGTATATTTACTTAAGAATGCTTCAAGATGACTAAATTTTACCGAAGATAGAGTCAAATTCAAATAAAATAATGTTGGAATTGATGTTGGTATTATTTGAAAGTCAATCGCGGGTGATATATTATCGTCTTTCTGTTGAATCCATAATGGACCGATAGTAATTGATTTTATCCGTGGCATAAATGATAATAATTGTATAAAATTGTTGTTGTATTGAAACTGTGTATTAAAACATAAATGTTCAATTGATAGACCGTGTTGACACCTCACTTTTACAGGTGTTTTATTAATTGAAGACTGATGCAATTCAAAGCGTTTTAACCTTGAAGATAACGGTCCATTAAACACTTGTTCAAAAATTTTATGTCCATTAGAATTATCATCATCCAAATACAGTATTAATGATGACAAATGTTCTAATTTAACAATATTATCGATATTATCTTTTATTCGCAGTCGCATTAATGTAAATGAACGAAGTTGTTCAAATGATTCTAATGGATATTGACGAAAAAAATTCTCAATAGAAAATAAAAATGTGTTTGATAATTTTAACGATCGGAGACGATTAACATTCAATGATATCGGTAATATATGATAATTACAATTACGTGTAAAATTTAAATGTAGATTTGTTGAACGATAAAGTAAATCATTAAATAGAGAATTTAGGCCAGAAAATGCCAAAAAAAAGGTCAAATACATCAATGTATTCAAATATTTGAAAAAATATTTCCGGTGGTAAATTTTCAATGGTAGATAACATTTCACGTACTTAGTTATCTAAAGGAAAAAGAGAGATTGAGAAATATATGAAATTAGCACACTACTTCCATAAGATTAAGCCTTCTGTTCTCCTGTCTGCAATTATTGTAAATTTCACTATCTACACTGCAAACGAGATGTGCATATTTCATAAAAAAAAATGCACTACAAGTGAATGACTTTTGTCTAGTCATTTGCCATTCGCTATGCGTATATGTATTTGTGTCATTTCCATGTTATGCACTGAAATGTCGCGTTTAAGCATACGTTAGCTACATCGAAAGTGCATAATCTAGTGTATGTTCTCTGAAGTTTCAAAGCATCGCCGTGCATAGTGAGTGGATAGACAGTGCATTCAACGAGACCATTTACATATCATGCAATATTCTACGTACGTTTAATGGCCATTTTCAGTGTATAACAAGTGCATAATATTATTATTATGCATCTTTCTCATATAATGAGTCATTAAAATGCATTTTCCTTCATATAATGAGTCATGAGTGCTTTTCTCAACAAACTAATATTTATGTACTTTTTTTAGATTCTATTCATGAGTAAAGTAATACAAACAACTCTCTTTCCTTATTATGATAAGCTGAGATAAACAACTTTGGGATGGCAAAAAGATTAGTCCATAGAAAATAAGCTCTGAACTTGTTTCTGTTTCTTTCTTGTTCACTTCTCCATTAGAAAAGTGGGTACTTTTTCCACGGCAAATGGGATACCGAGAAAATGTAGATCCGGACATAAAATTAAAAACGTATGAAGCAGAAATCTGCACGGGCTGCTGCCCCTGTAAAAGATTTTTCACTCCACGGCCGCTGTGCACGGGTAGCTCGTGCAGATCTCTAGTATGAAGTTAAAGCTAATTATAAAATTTATGGCATCGATATATTCATTTAATTTTATGCACAGGTGTACAATTTACACTAAAGAAATTTTCTACAGTATAATACTGTGTTGTGCTCTTTTTGATAAAGTATTCCGCATAATTGTGAGAGACTGATGACCATTGTAGTCAGTGATTTAAAAGGATCGATTAATAATGCCCGCAAAAAATCGCAGTAAGAATGCTACTTCCACTGGCTTCCCGATGTTATTTACACGCTGAAATCTTTGTGAAAAAGTCAAACGCATGTTATTTTGGTCGGAAATTATCTCTATTTTAAGAATAGTTTTCTTTCAACAAACCTAACATGTGTTTGATGCTTTCACAAAGATTTCATCGTGTAAATAAGTCGGGCGGACAGTGGAAGTAGTATTCTTACTGCGATATTTTGTCCGATACATAGCATAGATATTAGCAGTAGACAAACCCAGTATTAAATAGACTAGGTTGCAGATTCAAAGAAAATTGTTTCAAACATTAAATAAAGAATCAGAAAATGATATTAACACACCGACAGTGAGACTAACTCTATGTAGAGAATAGTTCAGTGCTTTTGAGAATAAGGTGTGGAGAGTAATAACAACCATAATACAAAATTGTTATTAAATCTGAAAGTAAAACAAACATTGAATTAGATGCACAGTATACGAAAGAGTATAAAATAGAATAGACAAACAAACAAAGAGGAATTTTTATTCTTTACCAAATTATGATGCACAATTCCAACACCTACAACGCTGCATCAGTTTTATAACAGTTCATCTTTTCCTTCTCAAGAAGCAAGGCTCAAGACTAAATATCGTGCTAATTAAGTAAAACTTAAAGTATCTCTAATATTTTTCCTTCGAATTCAAAATCATGAATTTGATATAGAAAAATGCAGAATTAATCTATCGAGCTACGGTATCTTTCACATAAAATGGTGGTTTCGTTAAGACACGGCGAAGAGAACATGCAGCTCAAAAGATGGGTTACAAGTCCGTGTACTTTACAAATAAGCCATGCCTAACTAGGCATGCACAGAGCAATTGACT
>CAJNOQ010008310.1:0-11321 GCA_905250885.1 Didymodactylos carnosus | reverse complement strand
CTTTTCAGCAGCTGTAGTTTCAGATCTTAATATGGTACAGATATCTTGCTAGTAGTAGCAACAGCTCTATAAGGTGGATCTTCCCCTCATAAAATCTTTGACCACTGCTTGATTTAACCCATTTTCGTATAGGAGATTCCCATTGTGGACGGATAGTTTTACATCTGTTATGTCCCCGATTTGCTATAGTGTATACTGACTAAAGTTTTTTCCTTGTATATACATTTTTCTCTTTATCATAAACTACACTACCTTCAAAATTAATATCACATGCATTACCATTTTCAAGATGTTTTGCTAGCTCAGAAGTCTCAGAATCTCTTAGACTTATTTTGTTTTGATGTTGCACTATGCGATATTTAACCGATATAGTTTCTCTGTAAAACTATCCGTCCACAATGGGAATCTCCTATAGGAAAATGGGTTAAACCAGGCAGTGGTCAAAGATTTCATGAGGGGAAGATGAAAAAATTAACAAGAGTTAATTAGAGTTGTTGCTAATACTAGTGTTAGAGCTAGAACCATCTATGAAAATAGATTAGAGAATAAACTTTATTCGGTAAGGAAACAAAGCAGAAAAAGATACAACTGATTCATTGATGAGATTTTCTAGATTAGAGATTCTTTATAACTTTTAATTGTTACACTTTTCGTTTTCATATTTTCACTCGATTATGTCTACATTATTTTATCTCATTTATTTTAATCGTTGGTGGTTTGTTGTACTCTCCCTGATATGGTCGTTATCTTCCTGTCTTTTACCACCAGTTCGATTTGTTTTGTTACTTTTTATTATAGTGTCACTCTAAATCTGTAATGATCAGTATGTTCAGGCATGTATCGGTTGAAAGCTGGTTCTTTTATTCTCTTTTCGCAAAAACTAAATTGTAGGATGAGTATGGCATATTAAATTTTTCCCACAAATGAGTTGTAAACATTTTCCTACAAAATGAACTATGCGTGCAATCTTCATGTTGATCCAGCACTTGTAAAAGGAGATATTAAATAAAAGCCGCATTTATCGGCTGCTGTTACATAGCCGAAATCGATAAATGGGACTAGAAAGGCGATTGCAAGGAGATGAGAAAAGGTTCTCCATAGCTCATTTTATAGAGAAATGTTTGCTCTACAAAATTCAGTTGTGAGAGAAATTTAATATGCGATACTCTTGATGCAATCTATGAGGAAGAAAAGCTAAAAATATCGGTTTTTAACCGGTGCATGCCTAAATATATAAATGTCAATCGTTATTATCTATATACGCATATTTCAAGGTCTTTCATTTCCCATGGAAATGTGCCGTTGGTTGTCCATGGGAATGAAGTGCGAAATCGAAAAGCAGATGATTTGTGTATAATACCAGTTCACAAAAGACTCGGCTGCTTCGCGGGTTATTGGGATCCGAATTTCGGCGTACTGGTCTTCATCAATTAAGGAGTCATGTTGGTTTAACTCTTTAGTATATTTTTCTGTTTATCTCGTGGAAATGTTGAGAGAGTAGAAGGAAGAATCATTCTAGACGGCGAGAGCGACCTAATAGTGATAAGAAAGGTTAACGCAGAACGGCTGAGATTAATGGATACTGCGAGAGGATTTAGGCGAAACCACTTGACAAAGAAGAAGTGAATGTTCTTCACAACACACATTTAGAAAAGATCATGATGCGCTTTTTTGATTATTTGGTGTTTATCTTTCAGATACATAAAGTATTATAAGCTTTTTTCTCTTTTCTACGTTACTTGTAATAAGTTGAAAACAAAAGAACGCCGATGAAGCCATCTGAAAAATACAGAAATATATTACAAGAAAATATCAAAGCCGGTGCAGAAATTAAGTTTGATTTACAATGGATATTGAATCAGAATGAAATTTCCATTTTTAATGGTTATAAACGAGTTGGTGCCAACAAAGATATTCTTTTCTATGGAATGTTACCTTTATTATCACGTTTTGCTCAAGCATCGATATATGCATCAATGTTTGAAGAATCAAAACCATTAAATTTGTATAGTATTACGATTGGACCACCAGGTATAATGTGTAATATCCTTTTGTTGTTCATCATTTTCTTTGGGCATTCAGCTAGCTATAATGCGTGTTGAAATATAAATTAGAATAAAGAAGACAAAAATGATATATGTGAGTGAATTGCAACTTTTTGGTACAACTGACCCGAAAAAAAGAAAGTGAACCTAAACAACTTTTGAGTACTGCATTTTAGTATGCTCTATGCCTGTAGTACACAACAAAATTTTCCTGACACTTCATCAATTATTAAGGGAGCTATACGCTGTAGAAATGTACAATTTTTTATCGGCTGTAGAAGTCAAGACACTCTGATATTTTTTGAATAACTTTCGATAGGAACATGACAGAGACCTGCGGTTTTCAGCGTTTGATAGCCAAGATCCAGGAGCATATTTTCATAAGCAAAACTTTTCGAAAAAAATCCGAAAAATCGGTTTTCCAAATGATTTCTGGGAAATCACGCTAGATTTTTAGAGATCGTTTGTAAAACCAATTTTTCGGATTTTTTTGGAAAAGTTTTGCTTATGAAAATATGCTCCTGGGTCTTGGCTATCAAACACTGAAAACCGCAGTCTCTATCATGTTCTTATCGAAAGTTATTCAAAAAATACTAGACTACCTTGACTTCTGGAGCCGGTAACGGTGTTATTTGCTACTAATTAGGGCTTTAAGTAGATTTGCATGCATTTTAGTAGGAATAGGCTTCGAAAGCAACCTATAAATTATATTTTGAACGTTGATTTAAATTCGGGACACATTTTTATCTTTTACTATGCCTTCATACTAAATCGTTAGATGGCTTTACCCATTGAAAAGAATTAGATCGTTTTTTCCCAACTCTGTATATAGGATATGAAGTCGAGAAAAGACCACAATATACTCGGATTTATTTGTCGCATCTTGTTCATTTATATTATACTCGAAAAGAATATTTTTGAATGAACTCGACTAGAATATCTGCAGAAAATCGTCACTCTACATTTTTTTCTAAAAAAACGTCACTACATTTTCCAGTATATTGTAAATTTCTTCCGAAGGATACAAGATCAAAGGCTCAAATTTTTACCACTAATAGAACTTTGTGTTTTATACTGGCTGTTAAAATTTGAGCTAAATCCGACAACTTGTCGAAGAGTTATAACTCAGACAATTTTCAAATCGTCACTCTACAAAGTGAGTAAAATTTCCTTTTATCAGAAAGTTCTGTTATTTTTTTTCGGAAATAAACCTGATAAGAGAGAACCTTTTCCCATCAGTTTCTTAGTTAAAGAGTTCTCTTTCTTTTCATCCAGTCTGTACACTACCAGCTCTATCACAGCCTGAGCTAGAATCATGTTTTCGTCTCTCTACACAAAAATGTACAAGTGTCTGTCAAACAATATGAATGATGAACGGGGGAACCAATGAGAATTATAACTAAAATCAGTTATATATTTCGATAGAGCATCGAAAGCTGTACAAAATAGATTAATTATCTATTATCCCTCTTGCCATTTTATAGTCGAAAAATTGCCTTTTCTTAGCACACATCATGAAAAAATGATGTTTTTTCGTAATCAATTTCTTATAACTCAGGGACAGTATGAGCGAATGAGCTGAAATTTTGTATCGCAGTGGGGTGCTCAAAGGCGTATAACATATAAAAAAGTCGTTTAAATTGCTCGAGGCAAACAGAAGTTATTAGCTAAATACAGCTATAACTTCAATTGTACCAAAAAGTTGCAATTCACTCATGTATATCTTTTAGTCTTATCGGATGAGAGGTTTTAATTGGCATGCAAAAAAATTAGTTTTTAATTCCTTGGTAGCCACTATCACTTAAAAGTTGTCCGATTGAGCTTAATTGTAATTTCGAAATACTTTTATTCTATTTACTTTATTATACAGGCAGTGGAAAATCACCAAATTTGAAACATTTAATGACAGCAGCCACAAAAGTCACAAAAATCTTTAAGCATGATTATATGAAAAATATTCCTCGTGATGCAGGTCATATACAGCTACAAAATACTGTAACACATAGTCCAAATGGATTGGCTTTGCTGGAATTACTAGCTGTGGGTGATGTATGTATAGTGAATGATGAAATCGACAATATATTTGTTAAGTGGGGTATTTACAACGAGGAATTGACGGAAGAAGTTTCGATATTACGTTCATTATTCGATGGTACTGATGGATTATTCCAATCAACATCACTTAGAAGAATTGAAACAAATGAAGCTAGGTTATCGATTTTAGGCGGTACAACAGGCACACATTTAGCTAATGTTTTGAAAAGTTGGTCGAATGGGGACAGTCAAGATAGTTTGTTTAGCCGTATGATGTTTTTGCCAGTCTGGTATAAAGCAACTCGTCTAAATGAGTTGAAATTTAATTCAGCTCATGCTGGTATACCGTCGTTTATTCATGTTTTTCTTGTTTGTCATTTATTCGGATCAGTAGAATATCGCTTCGATACCATTGGTAAGTTACTCGAATATTTGCAAGGTTTGTCTATTGTTGTTGTTTTACTCCAGATGAATCTCACATATCAACAACAGCGGGCACAAGAGCGGGTGAAAGCGTTGATAGTAATAGTGCTTATGATTATGTAGTTAATAAGGTTGCTGATCAAACTGAAGTATTGCTTCATGCACAATGTAAAGATTTACCACCACATATTGCATCATTTTATGCTAAAGTAAATGATGTTTATCCACGTATTTGTGTTTTACTTAAATTATATAAGAATATTATGTCCGTTTTAACTGAATTACAAAATATTATTGACTTTGACGATGATTTTCAAGAAAATGCTGT
Source organism: Didymodactylos carnosus (assembly GCA_905250885.1). Lineage (NCBI taxonomy): Eukaryota > Metazoa > Rotifera > Eurotatoria > Philodinida > Philodinidae > Didymodactylos > Didymodactylos carnosus. The sequence goes on along the minus strand of CAJNOQ010008310.1, from coordinate 6,491 downwards.
TGATACCCGAAAATTTATAGCTGCAGCAGCTAAAGTACTTAATCAATTATTCTTATCGACAGCGGAGCAATCGGAGAAGTCTGGTATGTATACTATTTTTACATTAACCTTACTCTTATACAGTTTGATCTTTCTAATTAGCCTTTATCTTATTTTTAAATTTTGTATCATAATTCATTTTTTACACAACAAAATGCTCTATATTTCCGAAGGCAATTTGACTCTAGTTTTTTAGTCCAGCAGCAGATCCTTGCTATACATATTTTAATCTGTGCAGGTATGCCAGTTCTATATATTGATAAAAAGACATGTGAGCAAGCATGGAAATATTATTTGTTTATCTTCAATGCAATTAAATCAATATTTAATATTGATACAATAACGTCTGTAAATGATACACGGTGCGAACAGCTGCTAGTCAATCCTGCTTATTGTAAAAGAATATTATCATTTCCTTATACATTTTTCTCAACAACAATGATAGCTGGTTATGATCGTCATGATGTAAGAAAATGTGGACCATTTAAAACACATCCTGAGCGATTACATGAATGCGGGCAAGCGTTGATTGATGACGGTCTATTGTTCAGAGAAAAATTTATTACTACTTGTGAAACAGCATATCATAAAGTTCCACCACCAACAGCCTGTACGCCAAGATCTTATGAAGAAATTGATATGGAACTGAAATTAAATAAATGGGGTATGACGTTACTTGAATATCGAGAAATTCACCAAAAATCATGCTCAGTTAAGAAACTAACAGATCTTGCTTCGAAATTTATGGTAAAACGTTATAAACAATATTATCAAGATTTTCCAAAATACATAAATAACGAATGCGTTCGACAAGATGTTGATACTCTGGTTCAAGATGGTTTACTTGTACAAGAACTTATTAATGGTAGACTAACGTTTTCTTTAAAGGTAACAAACCAAGTTTCTCCTGATAATAATTCCTTACAAACATTCTTTCCCAACAAGAACAATAAACCACCATCGACACAAGAAACAACTGCTACATCAAATAATCAAGTAACGACGTTATCTAATACTGAAACATTATTACAACAACAACCAATGAATTCACTATCAAGACAACCGATAACTGCAACACAAGAATCTAGTTTAAATTACACAACCATACAATCACCTGAATTAAATATTACGACAATACTTTCGAAACGGACAGTAGATCCTTCGTCCCAAAATAGTGTTACAATGTTCCAGTCATCACTTATTCCATCATCAGATTCTCTGTCATTATCTGAATGGAATCAGTCTAGTCAAGTACCGCAAGAACTTGTGACTTGGTCTGATACAACTGTTAAGCAAAACGATAATATCACACAAAGTAAGTTTTTAATTATTGTTGTATTTCGCTTTCACTGATTTTTTCTATATATTCTTATCTATCTAGGTAAATTTGTAGTAGCTGCGCAAACAAATATAAATGCTAATGAAGAACAACATACGTCATTAATCATGATAGCTAATGGACAAAAAGAAAAAGTTGATCACATTCATAATGCTCAATTAAATGATACTGTAAATAGCGTTGATGAATTAGGTAAAACTTATTCGAATAAAACTTACCGAATAGAGAAACTAATGTGGACCTTACATTAGATGAATAAATTGAACAGTGCCTCAACTGTTTTTTACATTTGATGTAAACTCTTTTCTTGTTCTCTGTATCTAGATGCCTATCAGTTAATCGATATTAGCAATAGTCCAACAATAATTGCTAATCAACCAACACTGACTATTAATGTAGAAGAACAACTACTGGAAGTAATGGATGATAATGAACAAGTGTTTGCAAAACAATCTACAGATAAAAGTAACCAAGCACAAAGTGTTATAGACGATAAAAATAACAATCGTAAAAGAAAAGGTAAAACCAGTTGCGTATAATTTTAATTGCTACATACGACGTTTTATTTCTATTTTTCCTGCATTAGTGAGAGAATTATTTTCTTCTTTTGTTTAGAAGAATTGAATGAAGCAGAAATTCATAATGTTTATAACAAAATATTAGTATTACGTTCGCCGATTATATCTACAAGAGATATTGCGAACTCATCAACATGGGCTGATACAAATTTGGGAATCATTGGGAAATTCAAATTTCAAATTCAAACAAATTGGGAAGTTGAATAAGGAAGATTTAATAAATATTTATCTAACGAAATAGTTAAATGATTATAAAAACAAAAACAAGCTGACTCATCAGCACAGACTGACTTTAGTGAATTAGCTGGAACATTATTTGAATCAGCGTTATGATAAAATAATAGTGTTACATCCAGTTGTAACATTTTTATTGACGAACTTGCGTGATACAGGTGAGAATGCTAAACTGACGTATCGACCTCACCTGTATACGAGTTATATATTATGCCTAACTTTAATTATCGACCAGATCTACAAACAGTTCCATTACTCACGCAGTCAGTAAAAGAACATCGCAAACCACCAATAATAGTAAAATAATCATTTATAGTCTACGTATTTTTAAATATACGACAAATATCAAAAGAAAAATATTTATAAGGATAGTAAATGTCTAATAGCTCATGATAATATGAAAACCTTTTTTTAAACTCCAATATATTTCTTCGTCGTTTTTGTCATCGACAATATAAGAAAAACCGTTGAAATATTAAAGCGTTTTTAGACGTTTTAGAAATTGTCGCAGACGTCTTAAACAATGAAATCAGAGATGGGCGAGTACGCAGATTCTCGAGTACGAGTACTGAGCGTCGAGTATGAGTACGAGTACGAGTATTTTCTAAAAAGTACTCGAGTACGAAATTTTTTAAAAGACAAAAATACTGATGAAAAACGGTTTAGCTGCCTAACCATAGCCATTTTCAATATCTTTCAATATAGATCAACAATTTCAATTAACGCAATACGAAATAAGCTCTCATTGAGATACTTCTTCTGACATTAAATTTAACACAAATGACTTAACATACAATAACCTATAATTAAAATAAGAACAAAACAGACTATTTTCTTCTTCTTTTCTTTCTTAGTCATTAGAGTGTTCTCTTTTAGCGTATCTTTACGTTTTTCTTGATGTCGCATGTAGATATGTGTACGTCAGACATGAGGATACATATAGAAAAGAAAAGGTGATCTGTATGCGACATCAAAAAAAAGATCAGGATACGCTAAAAGAGTACGCTTTATTCTTTGATAGTGATATGGAAAACAAGACGGTAATAGCTATAGCTGCATAAGGATTTAAGCCTTTTCCGTATCACTATCAAGAATGACTAAGAAAGAAAAGAAGAAGAAAATAACCTGATTTGTTCTTATTTGAATTATAGGTTATTGTATGTTAAGTCATTTGTCTTAAATTTTTAATGTCTGAAGAAGATACAAAATTCGCAAGGCCAAAAATTCTTTGTACAGCATACTAGTGAAAAAATTTCAAGTACTCGAACATACTCGAGTATATTTTTAAGTACTCGTAAAGATAACTCCCGAGTACGAGTACTGAAGATTTTGTACTCGAGTATACTCGTGTCCATCTCTGTATCTAGTGGCAAAAAGATTTTTGTCCAAAGCCGGTTCCTCGCAAAAAAAAGTTAGCCGGAACGGAAATTCTTCCTCTAACTTGCTTACTATTTGAAAAAAGTCAATTTCCTTCTCGTAGATTTTGATTAAACTCCAACCTAAGAACATATTCGGAATGAGCAGAATTTGGACTATCTACCACTACCAAAAATCTTTCCCATCACGCATTTCACTTAATAAAAATCTTGACGTTTTTCTAAAAAAGTGCTTTTCCCAAAATGTGATCTCAGTACAAAGAGCTGGCGCAAGTTGGCGTAGCTCGCAGAACCTTCATTTTTTCCTTAAAATGAACCTTATGACCCCCTGCACTTATGGTATTAGCCAATAGCCGCCAAAACCGAACTGCAATATATACATGGTGCTTTGAGAAACAGGTCTGGATAAAGCTTGTTAAATTTATAGTCGTGATATAAGATCAACTGAATTTTGAATCAAATGAGCTCACTATAAAGTGAGCTGTTTTTATCTTTGTGTTACCTAGATACTTGTTTCGTAACTGAAAAATAATGGGGAGAGTTTTGAAAATCCCTCGGTTTTTGAGATAAAAACACGCTTTTCGCATCCTAAAATCATCTTTTTTATATAATGTATACATATTCAGAATCAGCGTGAAAAACTACACCTAGCAAACTATAATACTATTTATTTGTGCGAAGGGAAAAATTTTGAACTTTTTCAGCCAAGACTTTGAAGGGTTCTTGCACAGACTTTGTCAAGAAAAGAGAAAAACCTTTGTGCTCATTCATTTCTGCTTCTTCACACGCAGTTTTATTTTTTATTTACGCACATTTTTATTAAACGTGACTGAGGATGCGTTCTAATACCAATCATTCTATCTTTCTCTCTCTAAGAACATTCTAGAAAAGAGAATCATGTGAGATAATAGAAAACCATTTTTGTTGTTTTCTCTCTCTCTCTTCGAAGAGAATAGATTTCAATTTTTTTCTGTTCCCTCTCCTCCACGTTGTCAGAAACATCAAAGATTGCTATTCTACATTCTTTGCTTATATGTTCTTCATGAAGATTCAAATCTTCATGAAGATTTGATTCATGAAATAATTTTTCAAATTGTATGTTGTAGAGGAGACTGCGGGCTACAAAACTGGCAGCAACGGTTTTTCTAAATCATTCGTATATTTGGCGCTGGAATTCGTTTAAGCCGCCGTTGTGGACATGACAGAGTACGAATTCGAAAAGGAAAAAAATCATTGGTATTATATTCTTGTCACCTGTAAGACTTCTACTTAATAGAAATGATACATACAGATCTCTACATGGTAACTGAATATAAGTTTTTCAACTAGGTTTTCAGGAGATCTCTATAAAACCATTTTTGGCATAGTAGATGAATGTCTCTGTTTTTCCTGAAAATTATACAGTAGATGCGCACTAGTAATAGGAACATTCTCTGAAATTTTCTGAGCAAAGAAACTAGTTTTCGAGCCGCTATTCGCTAATTACTTTCTAATTAATTTTAATTAATTATAGTACTAAAGAACAAAGTCTTCTTCATATATTCAATAATAAAGAGCTATCCGCAAAAATAAGAATAGGGAGAAATTCAAGATAAATAAACGGTAGTCATGTCCACTTTACGCTGGTTTTGCCCATCTATACGGACAAACAAACACACACACAAACACTTTCTACTTTTTCGAATGACCAACTTTTTTAGCTAGCAGTAACTCGTGAACCCCTAACTTCACAACTTTTATTCTTCGACCATTTTAGAGGGAGAAAGCGGACTAAATCCGAATTTAACTGTACTGATTGGCAAGCTCCTCAAGCGGTAGAAGCACGAGAACGGTTAGGTGTGCTTCCGACCATCGTCGATAAACGTGGCAAAAAACCATTGTCACAAGATATTATTCACAAACTCCTTAATTATTTAAATTCGGATGATATTAGAAAAGAGACTTCAAAGAGGAAGGATGTAGTGAATGAAAGACGATCCGACAGAACCAAAGTCCCTGTTCCATCTCTTTACTTGATAATGTCTGTAGAATAAACCTATCAGTGCTTTAAACATGAACATCCTGGATTCATTGGCCGATCGAAATTCACTCAAAATAAACCGAAGCGCATCAAATTTCAACCACAACACAATAGCTGTCTGTGTTGTTATCATCAGAATATGAAATCATTAATTGACGTAAGTTAAGTTAGACTCACTAGAACAAGGAAAAGTTTACAAACTACTCGTCTGTTTATTTTCTTTGAAAAATTGAAAAATATTACTAACGGTCGTACTTTTTGGTTAAATTCTTCTACGAAAAGTTAAAGTATTTGACAAAACACGAGTTTTACAACACAGAACACATATTGCTCTACACAAATTTATAGCTTTCATCTGAAAAACATAGTTCACCAGGCGTGCAGGCCGTCTGAGAGTTCAGAGAAAGTGAAAATGTAGCATTTTAAAAATTAAATTTTGAGAAACTTAGAGCTTTTAGAACAAGAGATGAACTGCCTGTGGACAAACATCGAGTTTTTCAGGAGAAGGACTGAAGGTCTTATGAAGATATATCGAGTTTTTCACGACAAACGATGATGCTACTGTGGAGAGACATCGAGTGTTCCAGGAGACAGGATGATGTGCTTAGGGAGGAACATTGAGTTCTTGATGTGAAACGGCGAAGTTGTTGTAGAAAAGCATCGACTTTTTGACGAAAAAAGATCAAGTTTCACAATAAAACACATGAACAAAACATCGAGTTTCACAGGAAACAAAAGGTAGTTGTTGTTGAGGAACATGGGGTTTCACAGCAGAACAGATAAAGTTCCCATGAACAATGCCAAAAGTACGACCGTTAGTAATATTTTTCAATTTTTCAAAGAAAATAAACAGACGAGTAGTTTGTAAACTTTTCCTTGTTCTAGTGAGTCTAACTTAACTTACG
>CAJNOQ010008309.1:0-11321 GCA_905250885.1 Didymodactylos carnosus | reverse complement strand
CTGTGGGTTAGGATGCGGATGGGTATGAAGTGCATGTGGGTGAAGAGGATGAGTTAAGACGAAGAAGCAATGGTGGATTTAGGCTTTGGATGGAAGGGAGAATGGTTTTAAGATTCGAGGGACCATTTTGAGATAGGACGGATGATAATACAGAAACTCATTGGAGGAGCTCATTCAGAGTCGTATAAAATGCAAAAAAGGGCATGGTAGTACTAGGGTTAATTATACACAAGACGTATTCGAGAAACTCAGCTGGATCTGCAATATTAGGTAAACCCGTTTTCAAGTTTTTTGCACTACCATCATAGTAAAAAGGCAAAAACAAGTGTGTACTGGAATTTCAAGTATTATGGATTGATCCTGATGGAGTTGCGAGATTGTATCGTCTTGCTCAGAAAAATATAAAACAATCGCGCTGGATTCTTCATCATATTATTGTTTATAATCATCGTAGGGTTTATGAAGTTCATAGTCGTCGTCATCACACAGAGATACGCTTATTGTCGTGCCGTGTTGGTCATCGTCATCAGTTATTTCATATATTCCAAAACATGACACCGAGCAGTATTTATTGTTTATTGTGATAATAACTCAAATACGTTCTGTCTTATTAGAGTTTGATCTGTTTCAAACGAGCATCAATTTCGATATTGAATTTTACACATTTAAACTTATAATCTGTAACAATAGCTTGCAGAAGCTCAATATACTTGTATTGCTGAACTATTAAAGTGATATAAGTGGTATATGTAGACACCAGCTTATGCAGATTTAGAACATGAAATGCGAGAAGAACAAATTTGTGGCAATTTGCCTACGATTTTATGTAACTATTTTTTTTTCGTAATTTTTGATCTATTTCTGGTGGATTTCAGTGTCGCTATAATGAACATAATTGTAGCTGAATCATGGATTTTTCAGTCATTTCAAGTACAACTAACGTGAGTGATGTTTTTGAAAAGGTTTCTTGCAGTTGTGACTCCATAACACCTCCCACAGTGTTTTTGGATGCATTGTAATCAATGTTGTGTGAATCAAAATACGAGTGTTACATACAAACGGGACAAAATTGATGCTATGCTCTTCTAAAATGCCTACTACTGCGTGAAATATTTCACGAAGTGAACAATTATTGCGTTCATATATATTCGCTTCTCTATAAAAAAAAACCTTTTTATAGATATTAGTAATCATCCTAATCGCTTCTTTTTTCGAGTTCAAGTCCAGTGTCTAGTTGTTTTATTAAATGCGGAAACGTAGTTAGGTAATATCTACATTGTTATCATGATTTCCGTGATAGAAAAAAAAGGGGCATGGTGTTTGAGGAAAGAATTTAGCGAGTGACATTTATACTTCCTGAAAAAAGTTGTCTACCACTATGATTAATCAGAAATAAAAAAATTTCCTGTTTGTTCTGAAATCATTCTATTTTAAATTTATCGTTTATCTTTCGTTTCTCTTGAAGAGTATGTTTAACATGTTTGCTTTTCTTTTTTAGAGAAAATAATATACTTAACGGATTTACGTTATCAATATTGCCTGTTCAAATTATTGAGGTTTGTAAAAAACTTTAAACTATACAAAGTGGGCACTCGTATCAGAGTTGCAACTAGTCTAAAACTAAGAGGCCAGACCGGGCCCGATCGATTCAAAACAGCAGACCGGATCGGCCGGCACAAAAACTTTTTTAGACCAGCAAAACACCGGCCGGTTGAGAATTTTTATCACTAAAACTAAATATCTTCATGGAAAAAGTGGTCTTCACTAGCTTTTTCTTATTTCTGTTGGTTGTTTTAGCAAGTTTCATTTGAATGAAGACGAGAAAAATGCTAAAAATTCTAAAAACGGCAAAAAATCGGTCGACACCGGCCGCTCTGGAAATTTTTCTAGACCGGCAACAGTCGACCGGTCTGAGCTTTTACACTGGACTGGGGCAGCACGCGACCGACCGGTCTGCTGGCCTGGTTTCAACTCTGACACATATTTCCATCGCTGAAGTCGGGGTGCGTGATATTGGAGCACTGCTATATTACGGCATCAAAATTTATAACTTCAGTGTTTAAGGCGGCAGAATGAAACGACGGAGAGCCTTTTCGCGATATCTCCTTTGTGTTGCTATGATACTTTCATTCTTTTACTTGACGCCTGCTTTCTGTAAAGGCTAGGGTGAGCATAATTGTTAATCGCAAGTTATTGTCCCCATTTAGTTGCTCCGTTGAGACAACAATTGCTTTTCATAGACCGCAGGAAACAAAAATTTTCTGCTGCGAAAAATCGAGGATTTTTTGAGGCAGTGTCGGTACAGGTTTTGAAAACTGGACCCTTTTATCTACCTTTTGTTGATGAGACGATTTATTACAATAACTAAAACGTTCTGAGTTTTTGAAAGAAAGGTTAGGAGGTAAAGAATTTACTTTTTTCCATCCTAGAGTTTCTACCCGCCTCCATAAACCCTAATTGTTTTTAACGAAAATATTGGATTTTTTAAAGGATTTTACGGTTTAATAAGCCCTAAAGGCTTTTAATAAAGATTTTTTTCTCTTTAAAAACTCTAAGAGTTTATTTCATTAAATTTGATCATAAATGGTTTAGTATTTATAAAAAAAGCGTCTGTTAAAGTTATACCAAGGATTCTTCAGGAAAAAAAACATGCCCCAAGTCTTCTCTTTTGAATGGCGAAGGCTAGAGTCATGTGGCAGTTTTCTATCAAAAGTTATTTCAATAATAGCCATGATCACTTGATGTGGCTAACAGTAATCATTTTTGTCAGTCCTTGATGATCATTAGGAATGACATGTGTGATCTTCATAGTGATCATTACAACTGGCACAGTTCGGTGATTTTGAATATTAATTGTCATCATTTCGCATTTCTTATTAGATACATGAGTAATAATCATATAACAATGGTACATATATTGGTTTGGTTTAAGCTTTAATCATGAACCAGATCGAGAATATAAATTCTCACCATATTTATTTGGTATTATATACCAAATAAATATGATACAATTCTCACCATATTTGGTATTATATACCAAATTATACCATTCTGAAACTTAAACTATCAAAACACAAAATCAATCCTTGCGCGAAGCTAGGATCGAACACACAAACTTGATCTTTGCAGACGAACTGCAAAATCAACTTCGCTGTTCTTTCCTATAATTGCACAACTAGAAGAATCTAATAATATTAGCTATGAATTATACAAGGTTCTTTATTAAACGGATTCTTTTTGGATATCAATTTTGTTGATCACCAAAAAGATACTTTTGATTACCAATTTTTTTGTCATCACTCCCCTGTTCCTTGTATAAAGGGTGTTCCAATAGTTTCGACATCTCTCTGTAAATTAACGTTATTTATATAAAATAACATATAATAAAATTCAGCTGTTTCTTGTAAAAGATTCATCATTTAATCCACTACAAAATGGTATATAGAAGATGATCCTGAGACTTGTGATTCTGTCTTAATTGAACAGAAATTGAAATGCCGCAAAACTTTCAAAAAATAAAAAATTTGTGACGACGATTTTGAATTTTGAAACCCATGTCTAAAATGACAGAAAAAAGATCTCAAGTCGTTTCTTGGCACATTTAGATATCAGTTGAGGAAGATTCATTTCATTTCATCCCCATCTGTTCGATGTGATGAAAATGTTTAGTTAATAATAGGCAGCCAAAACTGAACAACATGGTAGTTTCGGCGTTTCAATTATTTTCAGGGAGATGATGACAGAAATTTCGCATGCGAATCGAATAGATAAAACATTTCTTTTCAAAATGCCGCAAGAATGAGCCTGATTCGTTCATTGCTGAATGGACACTGTTCATTTCACAAACAGCTCCAAAATGCACGTTGACAAAGCTGAAATAAAACAGTCACAGACCTTGTGCAAAAAGCATTATTGAAAACACGCAAATAACGACAGAAAATTCGCATTATAGCTATTCGATAGAGACTTCTAAGAGCTACATTTTGCCTTATTCGAAGTGGGCACAACGCATACATTCAAGCTTATACTGACGAAATACAGTTTTTTGAGTTAAAATTTTGAAAGTTTTGAGGCATTTCGATTTCTGTTTAATTAAGACAGAATCGCAAGTTACAGGATCACCTCGTGTATACTATTTTGTAGAATTAAATGATGAATCTTTTGCAAAAAACAGCTGAATTTTATTATATGTTATTTTATATAAATAACGTCAATTTACAGAGAGAAGTCGAAACTCTTAGAACACCCTTTATATATGATGTTATTGCAAGTTAATTCATATCTAAAAATGTCGAACGATGGAAGTTCATCGTGTTATGAACATTTGTTTACCTCACTTCAACCATTAAGTGTTCAAGAATTCCATCAAACGTACTTACTTGGATTTATATTGACTGATGAAGCATTAGGTATGCAGATTTAAGCAGAAAAACAGCTGATCCACACAAACTTTCTACCTTTTTAAGGAATTCCTTCTGTTCAACAAGAAATATTTCCACAAGCAAAAAGACTTATGTGTTGGTTTTATATGATAAAAAAATTGTGAACATTAAAATTTAGTGACTAAACAGCAACGGGATGAGATTGATAAAGAGGTTCTTACAATTGAGTTTTAGTGATAAAGTATTTAATCATGGCATTAATCTTCTAATGTACAAGTAGCATTCTAATCCATTGCTCTGACTAAGGTTTATGATTATTTTTATGATCAACGAGTTGGAAAATTATCGTACTGGTAACAGAAAGTTTCGAGTTGTGTAATTCTGTCTAATGTTCTATTCTCATTTCAGAAATTATATTTTCTAATTCTTTTTCGTCATAAGTTTTGGATCTTTTTGAGAGGATACGCAGTATACGAACAAGTTCTGATTATATCAATGTTCTCGCAGAAAAGTCCGAGTAAAACATGATGCATCCAAGAGGAACGTTATATACAGATGAGTATATAGGTATTTAAAGGTAGTGGATTTAATATGTCATCCAGAAATAACGGGCTGCGAATCAATGAATGCTAAAATCACACAGAAATATACGCTTCGAAACAAATTACATTTATCGTCATTTCTTCCAGAGATTTAATCGATGTTGGAAGACTGATCAAAGCATTGGAAAACTAATTCATTTACTGTTTGTGCGTCCATCGCATCCGATTATGAACTAGCCGGTTATAAATGGTCTACAAATATTGATCGTAGCAGTATTTTTTATTGGCATGGCGATTTTTACGTCGTGCCATCCTCTGATGCACAAATAACACCATCGGTTTGATTAGATATCTAACGTTCTCGCTTGTAGCTTACGTTTAATAATTTTTTGATATGGCAACAATCGTATTGGTTAGTGGTACCATTAAAGTCGAGTACATGTCCTGTTGATATAAAATAATATTCTTGTTGGCTTAACAATTTTATTTAACTTGTATCACATTAGTGATGAAATATGTAGAAACTACAGATACTCAAACCTATCTTTTTTTAGTAAAAAAAAGTACATTTACTTACTCTTTTTGCCCATAATTTTATAGTGGGGTATAAGTTTCATCTGATCATGTTTCACCATGCGTAGATTTATTTGGTAATTGTGATACGTCAAATTTTGAGTTCAGAACTGCTCTCCTTAACAGAGGCAATGGTCTATTGACTTTATTATTGTTAGACGACATTTGATAATTTCGATAACTGTACAATGAAGATGAGAATGAGCTGTTATACTTTCGTTGCGCTAACGATGGTGGCGATGATAAAGGTGTTGTTCGTTGAAAAACAAAATGAAGATTCATTAATTTTTTCTTATTTTGTTCGAATGATGAATTACGACAAAGAGGCTGTTCTTGCTGTGGTTTATGATAATGATGTTTGAATGGACGTTGAAATAATATTGTTTTTGATCCAGTACCATTTCTATGCTGTAATTTTATACTATCGCTTTTTCCTTTACCAGCGATTATACCACCACCATTTAATTGGTCAAAAGTAGTGTTGCGTTTTAACTGACAACAAAATAAATTTAAAAATGCTCGACGATATTTATTTGATACAACATTGTAGAGAAACGGATTAATAATGGAACCAAAATAAAATGTCAAACCGGATGTAAAAAATAAAATTGCCATTGATTTATGGTGAAATGATGAAGTACTTGATGAAGTATTTCCAACGGATGTTATTAAACGTTGAAAATAAAATGGTGCATAACAAACAAAAAAAGCAATAACCACTGCTACTAAAACGAAAACTAATAAAATAATTATTACATTCAGAAGAAGCCATAAATATAGGAAGTCTTACCGAGCATTTTGATCACAACTTTTCTAGCATGTATTCGTGCGCTAAGCTTAATCATTGGATGTGAAGTCATGTTAACAACAGAGAATGTTCCATGGATTGAACCCTTATGATTGCAATTAGTTGTGTCTTTATTTGTTGCTGTATTACCACTACTGCTTTTATCCTTTTGCATATTATTATTATTATTACTACTACTGTTATTATTACTGTTGTTATTATTATTATTAGATGATGAAGGACTCTTTCTTAACGCAAACGCTTGTTGTTGTCGTTGTTTAACCGATTCTTGCATATTGACTCGTCTCAACTCTTTTCCAATTAGTAAATATATTGTTCCAATGATAAACATTGGTATGTAAAAAAATCCAAATGATGTTATAACAACAATATATTCAAATATTTTCTTGTACTGGCCTGATATTGTACAAAATTTACAAGTTAAAGGTTTAATATTTGTATCATTAACACTAATGATACTTAGTGTTTGATTAGAATCTTTACTTGAAACCATCCGAATACCAATAACATCAAACGAAAGTCCTACCGGTAAACTGACAGTTAATGATATGATCCAAATGATGACAATGATGTGGACGGCACGACGAAAATGACTTAGTTGATGAAATTTCATTGGATATATAATGGCAAAGTAGCGTTCACAAGAAAATCCTAATATGGTCAAAATCGATGAGCAGGTAAAAAATTCAGCGGATATGTTTCGTAGCTTACAAAAAAATTTTGAAAACACCCATTCTTTGAAATAGATTTCGTGTATTTCTAATGGTAAATTACAGATTAGTATCATCAAATCAGATAAGGCTAAATTTAATAAATAATAATTGGTTGGTGTACGCATTGAACGAGTACGTTGGATGATTAGAATTGTACAAATATTGCCAACTAGTCCAACAACAAATATGATGCAATAAATAGTTATAATAACATACTCAGCTAATAACCAATTGCTAAATAGGTTATCAAATAGAGATGGACACTTGACTATATGATTACGTAACATCGCTTAACTAGTTCAAATTGTTATGAGTGAAGATAATAGTTTAAAACTGTTTAGTAACATCTAGGAGAGAAAAATATGCATTTTACTAGAATAGAATTATTTGAATCACAGAAAATGATGTATTGCAGCGCACTTCTCGTTCTTTTGTATTGTCGATGAATTGTACAGCAATTCAACAATTCAGTTCTTTCGAACATGATGATCATCTCATATCATTCACTATTTAACCATTCACCGAATTTTTTAACGCTTGTTACAACCACCATCTAGTGGCTAGTTCAATCAGCAGTTAATATCTCTTTATATTTTCAATTTACCTCTGGTCTTGTTTCCAGTTACATATTTATATATAATGTCATAATTTCTAACAGATTTTCCTTCTATGTTTTCTTTCTATGAGTATTTGTACAGGATCAAAGTCGGTCGTTTCACTACACTTTTTCGATATAAAACTGAAGGTAAATATAATGCAAAAATATTTTTCCCCGACTTTGATTTTTCTGCAAGGGGTTCTAAGAAGTTGGCATTCGATTAATCAAAAAATAATTATATTCAGACTATATCAACTAAATAAAATACTAGGAAATATTATAATGAAGTAAAGTATATGAACTGAAATACTCTTAATACTTTCATGAGGTATTTTTGTCTACACTTTAAAAAAAAAATGCGACTTAGGATCAAATTAAGTCGCATTAATGTGCCTTATTTACGCAGAATAAGGTACATTAATGCGGCTTAATTTGATTCTAAGTCGCGTCTTTTTTTAGACTGTAAATATATGTTTGATGCAAAATTAAATACGAGAAATGACCTGAAAGTTTCAAAAACATCAGTCAGTGGCATAGTCAGCTTTTACGACACATAAAAAAGAACCACTAAGATAATTTGTACAATATGCAGCTAGAGATGTGCGTGACTGTCATGGTTATGATAACTTAAAGTAGGAAAGATTACAGAAAAACTTCTCTACCAATTTTTGTCTGAAAAAGCTTTTTTATTGAATTCTTCTACTAATTTCAGGTATAAGAAATATTTTTTCTACCACAAACAGTTAACTACGACTAAAGATTTTACACTATTATGTCTAAAGTACTTTCTTTCGAGAAAAAACAGCGTGAACATTTTGAGGAAAACAGAATCTGCATTTGTACTGTTATTTATCGTCGATATCCAATATGTAAATAAACTTTAATTTTTTTCTATGAGAACAACGTCGTTTATTTTTTTGTTTTACTCTTGTTTTCTGCAACCATACCAGAAAAATTTAGAGTTACCTCAGTGTAGAGTTATAGCTCGTGAAACTAAAAAAGTTTAAGGTGTTGCTAACCTACTGTAAGAAATTCATTTTTGTACTTTAAATAATAAAATGCTTTTATTCCGTACGTAGTTCGTAGTTGACTTATATGCTTTTTCTGTAAGTCACTTTAAATATTACTTAGGAAAACTCTGCCCTGTCTGATCTAGAAGATAAACTATCGAGTCATACCATAGTATAACATGATCTATGTTAGACGAACCAATGGGCAAAATATGATCTATGTTCTTGAAATTTTGAAATTGTGGGCAGTGCGTTCCGTGTTTCAAAGATTTCGCATTGTACAGAAATTGAGAACATGGGTAAAACAGTGCACACCGTTTTCAATCAATAACTTCAGATTAGATGAAATGAAAATAAGCACGAGCTTATCCGTCGATAAGAAATCTTATTTAGGATTTCCTCTAGAATATACAAGTATATATATAGAACACTGGATGATTTTCACTTCCTCCGCTCAACTTCACCTACTTTCAATTTTTATTGAGAATAACACGTAGTATATAAACTGTATATACTGTGTGCGTTATTCTCATTAATAAAAAAATGAGAATTTCTTTTTGGGAAGACGCAAAGAAAAGTTTAACGCATAGCTTGTTTAAGCAACTCTTCTTAATTTTTCAACGAACGCCGGCCGTGCTACGATCTCACGCATAATCATCGCACAGACAAATCGACACACATCTTATTAAATTCATTTTGGCGAGTTCTATTCAACAGAATATCTCGTTTATTTTTGAAGGTCGAAAGCAGTTTTTTAATCCAATACTCTTGGGATTGCTTTTCCAACATCGTTGACGAATACTATAGTATTTAATAGGGTTCTGTAGTCCATTCTTACATTATCATTTCAGAAGTTTTCTACTTTGCAGTGCTAAATCTTATATGAATACAGGACTGTAAATGAAGACTTACCTAGAGGTATAACAGACCTGATATTGAACTTACAGTACCTATCCCATAGAATGACTACTTAGAGGTGTTAGCCAATCGTCTGATCGGGGATGGCGTAGATTTTCAAAAAAATTTTCTACCTTCGACGGTGGCAATTTACCTTTTATTAAGTCACAAAACATAAAAATCTCAAAAAAACGTTAAAAAAGTGTATGTATGAAATTTTAACTGGCGACGAGCACACGAGACTATCAGAGAGCATATGATTTCAGTTCTGTCAGTTCACCACTACTTTTTCTTGCAGCTGTCATCCGATAAACTAACAATCTCACTAAGGCTTATACGTGATCCCACAAATAGAGAAAGTCTTGCTTTATTGTGAGAATCAGAGTTCTTTTCGAGTTGAGAAATAGTCCTGAATGGCTTAAACTACTTTATATCACGTCAAACTGATATACTAAACTTTTTATTCTCACGCGTATTAAAACTATCACGACCATAATATTATCTCTATGTACTAGTAAATCATTATTGTTTAAAATATATCACAATATAATAATATATATTCTGCTTTCTAAATCGTCACATTTATTTTTATCATTTTTTGCCCATCACAACCTACCTTATTGCCAACAAATTTAAAACGATACTTCTACCATTGTAGTACATGACTTGCTCGAGTATATAGACTACAATAAATATGAAAACGTCGTGGAAAAATTATTCGTCTAAGTCCTTACTGTGTTTGTTTCTCTAAATTTTATGTGATTATGAAGATACACTTTGAAATAAAAATTAAATATAAATACCCTGGTGAGTTTTATAAGAGATAATAGAGAAGATAAAAAAGAGCTTTTTTCCATGACATTCAAGTTAGTTATCTATGATTACTAGACGTAATTGCTTGGAAATCAGGTCATTATATTTCATCTTCTTCATAGTTTCAGTCTAACCGACTGTGTTGTTCGGTGGATGTGTGAAAAATCAAAAACACCGAAACGAACGTATTAAACCAACTTGAAAATATTTTTGCTTCTTTTCACTAATTATCGTTTGTAACCGTACTGAACATAATTGGATACGTGCTGACAAAATTGACAGGTATTTTCAACATTCCTCATCTTCCATGCCCTTCTAAAAGTAGCACATTCAATGCACTACGAGGCACAGCACATGTTGTAGTAGACACATTGTGCACGTAGGCGGCAGAGCGTCTCAGGTTCAGAGGAGGCTGAAAATTTTTTTTCAAAAAGCTCGTCGGTTATCAAACTGGGACCAAAATCAGAGAAGATTACACATAAGCCTACTGGCAAAACAGTATTCAACCGTTTTCCTGTTCAAAAATACTTGATTAAGTTTACACTCTAAAAAAAATGCATTCTTTTTTTTTCCGACGAGCTTTCTGAAAAAAATTTTAGTCTCCTCTGAGTCTGTGACGCTCTGTCGTCTACGTGTACAATGTGTCTACGATAGCAAGTGCCCTGTCTTGCAATACATTGAATGTGCTCCCTTTTCACATGCTCTTGGTTACACGCAGAGCAATATCTGAACGCGACACACGTTAGGACATATTTCTTTTACAGCTGATGACTGCTTGATTAGTACACGTTTTCTCAGAAATACCGTATTGCAAACTGAGATACGTACTTTTAGAAGGGTATCGAAGATGAGGAATGTTGAAAATACCTGTCAGTTTTGTCAGTACGTGCCCAATTATGTTCAGTACGGTTACAAACGATAATTAGTGAAAAGAAGCAAAAATATTTTCAAGTTGGTTTAATACGTTCGTTTCGGTGTTTTTGAT
>CAJNOQ010008308.1:0-11323 GCA_905250885.1 Didymodactylos carnosus | reverse complement strand
CCCCCCCCCCCCCCCCCCCCCCCCCCCCCCCCCCCCCCCCCCCCCCCCCCCCCCCCCCACCCCCCCCCCCCCCCCCCCCCCCCCCCCCCCCCCCCCCCACACCCCCCCCCCCACCCCCCACAAACCCCCCCCCCCCCCCCCCCCCCCCCCCCCCCCACTTCTCTATACCCTTTTAGGTTTCGTAATAAACCTACTTTTTTTTTGAGAGTACTGCAGCTAGTGGCGGTAACCTGGGTGGGCTAGAAACCATTTGAGCCCACCCTGAAAAATTTTTAAAATCTAACTTGAAATTTAGAGAAATTAACTTGGTTGGGAAAAATAAACACTACCCTTTTTCCTTTCCGAGTACAGTCGGGCTGAACCCACCCTCAGCTCAAACGATTATGGATACGTTATTTTGTATCTAGTGAAAATGTAACCGTTGACAAACAATTACTTCCTTTTCGTGGCCGCTGTGTTTTTGTACAATATATGCTAAAGAAAGCGGCAAAATACGGTCTAAAATTTTGGACCTTATGTGACGTTGATAGTCGATATGTATTAGGACTAGAATTATATACAGGAAAACAAGGCAATGTCGTTCAGAGAAATCTCGCTACTAATGGTGTTCTATGTTTGGTCGATCAATGATCAAATAATGTGAAACAGGGTCGTAACATCATCTTCGACCGGTATCTTGCCGATATGAATTTAGCCAAAGCAGGTCGTAGTCGACGGTCTGGTCTCAAGCCAAAAGTCAAACTTGTTCTACAGTCTCTTGGCTATCAATTGAAATCAGTCACTATGACATCTAGCAATCTTGATACCAACCTAACTTAGACGAAGAAAAGATGCTATCTTTGTCCAATACATCCCAGTAGCAAGGTTCGACAAGTGTGTGATATATGTCAACAAAACGTTTGTATCCCGCCCGCATTCCACTAGCACCACGATGGTGATTTGCAGCTCATGTGAAAAATTGGATCGACAAGACAACACAAAGTGAACAAACAAATAAAAGATTTTTTTATTTGTTTGTTGACTTCGTGTCATCAGTCATTGAGAAATAGGTTACAGACAATGTGAAGGACTGCAGCCTGTCCTGCGAAAATGTACAAAACCTTCTTGATTCGAAGAGCACCAAAAAGCACGACATTTAGAGCAGTCAAACCTCCTTCTCTTGCCCTTAACAGTCATTGAACGAGAAAAATGCCTGTTTGCCACAGAAGCATGCTCAATTAATTTTCCAGAATTGGCTGTAACTAGTCTCATCGTGTAGAGCATACTTGAAAACCTAGAAATCCAAGTTTTTAGCTTTCTTGATCTTTTAGTTTTGTAGATACGAGAATTTTTAGCAAACGACATTGTTCGAGAAAATAAATGGGTAGAAAACATAAAATCGATATATCTCGAGAACGCAAATAGACAGGATCAAGATTTTTTCAGCGTATATAGTACCCAATGTCTGCTATATACCGGCATACAAATAGTACGTATTACTTCGATCCCCTACCTTGTGTGACGACATTAAGAGGCTACTTTTGTTACTCACCGTTCTCAAGGTCAGCCACTTAGGATGGAGTCGGAATAGTTTTGGTCGACAGTGGTGACAGTACACTATCCAA
The DNA here is from genome assembly GCA_905250885.1 of Didymodactylos carnosus. Classification (NCBI taxonomy): domain Eukaryota; kingdom Metazoa; phylum Rotifera; class Eurotatoria; order Philodinida; family Philodinidae; genus Didymodactylos; species Didymodactylos carnosus. The sequence goes on along the minus strand of CAJNOQ010008308.1, from coordinate 9,719 downwards.
AACTGTTGTCAAAAGTTTGGGCCTTTGAAATCGATACAGCAAAAAAAAGCAAAGGCGAAAAAGTCGGAATTCTGCCCGTAATTTTCAGTTTTCTCCATCATAACTCAACTTCTGAGCAACAAAAATATCGTATTCGGAATCAGGATCAAAAACTGAGTCGATTGATGTGTATTTCTATCCTATCCGGCTACTTTCATTTTTTTCGAATTTTCACGTTGAGATTTTCATCAAAAACTGAAAATTAACTAGAAGTTTCAAAATCAGTTAAGATTTAGTATAGAAAAACCTTTCCTTCTTCAATACGTTTTTTACTGTGGAAAAATCAGATTTTTCCAAAAAAATTGCCAGTTTTAGTTTTTTATCAATAAAATCCACAATTTTCATTCAAAGTTTTTGATCAATATCTCATTCGAAAGAGCAGAAAAATCTGAACAATATCTCATATTCAGAAAAATTTTACATTCAAAATAGTAGTCGGAATAATGGATTTTCGCAAAGTATTATTATTATTGTTATTTGAAAAGATATGATCGTTTTCACTCATTCTGGGTAAGTAACCAATCTATATTCAAAAGATAGCGCACGTTAAGTATGATCGAATACAAGTATGTTTAAATCTTGAAATTGGGCACAAATGGTATTATATTTTAGATCAAATCATTATTGGAGTGAAATGCAACCTTTTGTAGAATTGATGTTGGTAATATAGTCATTTTTCTGCCATGATGAAAAATTAAACATTTTTCGAAAACATACCATTGGATAGCCCTTGAAATTCTCTACAAAGTGAGCTGGTCAGAAAATCCAGACAGATAGGGCCAGTCATTAAGGTAGGTAAACGAAGCGTTTGGGTGCTATCTATGCAATACAGTGTGTCATACTCACAAGAACTCCTTTGTTTTTTTATTTTTCAGTAAAAGCTGGAACAAATCTGGATACTGTTTTGAATAGCCCGACGATTTTTCTATCAGATGAGGTGCATATCGCCGTTTCATGAGAAGAGTTGATAATAGGGTTTCTGGAAAATCTGAAGGCTAGAAAACCAAGTCCTTGGTATTTGGTCAGAAGATTTTCCGAACCATAAGGCTCGATAGAGCAAAGAATTCTGAGAAAAATAAGACATCTCCCGGCTGTCTATAACGCTTTTTCACCCAACTGCAGTCGATTTACGAACGAATACAAACGGCGCGAAAAAGTAGCAAAACATTCCGATGACAGGCTATATTAAATTCAGGCAGATTTTAAATCAGCCTAGGCTAACTTAAAATTTGAGTATAGCCTGGGCTATATTAAAATTCAGGTGTCTGCATAGTTCGATTTTACGTTAGCCTAGGCTGATTTAAAATCTGCTTGAATTTTAATATAGCGGGTAACATATATTTCTATTCGAATGCTAGAGATCTATTTTTATCCTTTTCTTCTCTTCGTTCCTTCTGCAATAGCTCTATGTTAGAGCGCACATATTCAGTCTAAGAAGAACGTGCGTAGAAAAAAGAAAGAAAACATTTTTATCAAATGTATGGAAATCTTAGACTGAATATCTGCGCATCTTGTCGTATGTGAGACAAAGAAAATACGCTGTACGCGAAGGCTCTATTTTTTTGCGAGTGTATGAGAGCGAAAGAAGAAAAGTCGGAAGATAGGATAATGTGCGCCTTTTTATCGGAATTTCTTCGTTCCGGCAGATCTGAGATAAGAAGGTCAGAGAGCATGTACATTTCAAGAATTGCTACAAGTCTTCTCATTCAAACTCAAGCGTACCTCGACTGAAGACGTCAGAAAAGGTGGTCTGTATCAGTGTTTCTAATCTGATTTTAAGTCAAATTGGGAAGTCAAAAAGAGCTTTTTGGTATTAATTCTATGCCAAAACAAAAGTGAATTTTATATGATTCACTTGTCAGTAGAAACGGGAGTATGTAGAACCCTTATCATGCACAACGAAGGGAGGGAAAAAGCCGTTATAAATTACGATAGGAAAGAAAGATCATCTCAGATCCGCGGCTCTTACAACACTACTGACATACACTAAACTTGTATTCTTCACGTTAATAAAACAGTTTTTTATTCCTCTTAGATTTATTCAAAAAAAAGAAAACTATGGGCAACTTGTGGAGCACGGACACTCCAAGTACTAGAAATTATGATCCACTTGACGTTTCTCCTCTTGAAGTCTACATATTATACAAAGTCATTGGCAAAGAAAAATATACAAGTGATTCATTCAACTCACATCATATCTGTCTATTCAGAACTTCAGACGGTCGATTCTATTACACAGATTTACAAACAGAAGATGGAGGTAGTAGTAATGCACTTTGTGGTCTTGGTAAAATTAAATTACGATTTGGAGAATATACATTTCACAAAACGAACGGGTATGACGACTTAGCTAGGTTTTACCAGTTTCCACAGAAATTACTCTATTATCTGTACCAAAATAAAATGGATTCTGATGTTTTTAAAAATAACTTTTGACAGAAAGATAAAATTGTGGTTTTTAGTCTCGTCCAGAGTAGACAAAGTTCTTTAGAAATATATACGTCAAAAGTGAGTTTTCCAAAGCTTTTTTTTTGGGAGGGGGGCAGAAATCTTAGCGTAGCAAAATTGAAGAAGAATTAAAATTTTGTGAAACTCCTCTGGTTTTAAAACAATTTTTAGGTGTTCTTCTCCTGGATTCGATCTTTCGACCGTTCATACGCTGTACTTCTCCAACTACGCATTTTCCCATTGCACTAAATTGTGCTATGATCATACATTCGTATGAAGGCCGTACAGTTATGTATACATTTAAATAGTCTCTACAAGTGATCACTCACATGTTACTAGCTATACTATACATAAATGTCGACCTTATTTAAACTCCTCTAGTGTAAACGACTTTATATGAAAAATAAAGAGAGGAGTGTAAGTTTAAATGTGGTAGAAATTGAGTGATATCAAACGTGTCATTTTTCTCTATTTATTCCGACGTTTTGTTTCCTATTTCCGCTACGTTCTATACTTTTTCTGGGATGTAGAAATTTTCGACTTCACTACTCGACGTTCTATGTGCTAATCTTCAAAATAAAAGAGCAATTTCGCGCAAATACGGTAAAGCGTCGAGGAAATAGTGAAGATATTCCTGTCTCATATCAGTCGATCGTTAACTCGGTTTAGTTTCGGTAGTATTGTTTCGTGGCGTATACATTCGTTTAAAAGGGAGGAGTTTTACTTTTTAGACCTCACGAGACCTACGCTGATAAGCTACTTTTCTGTTTTCTCCGTAAAGCTTCCCCACTAAGTTATCCTCTCTTCAAATATGCAAAAACTGCATTTCTGATGTTTTCTGTCCTAGATGTACAAGTGTTTTTACCAGCAAACACTTTTTTGTATTTCGATGTTTATCAGTATGACCATGTGTTGAATTTTTCAAAAAAGTGTTTCCTGGTAAAACATTTGTACATCTAGAACGGAAAGCGTTAGAAATGGATAAATCCACGGAAAAACTACCATCATTACATCGATCTCAGGTCCTTGTGACAAGAGATGCACTTTCTGATATACAGAGTTTCCAATAAAAAAAAAACCTTTTGGAAGAGTCTGTTTTGATACATATGTTTACAAAGAAATGTTGTCTAGTAACAGTTCGCAATTTGTACTAGGCACATGGACATTTAATTTTAAAGCAATTTTTTCCACTCCAAATACTGTTTTCAGATGTTTTCATTCGTATGACATCGAAAAAATTTCTCAGAAAAGGTTTTTAAGCGATTTTCCAGAGATCCAGCCTCTAGAAAACTCTCGAAAAACAAAATTTGTGTTTTTCAATAATGCCATTAGATTTGCCGTAATTGGAAACCTATAAAAGAATTGGTTTTAAAAGCTATCTGACACTTCTTAGTGAAGTAAAAGTTTAAAGTTCGAAAAAAACACGTCTCAAAATCGCATTTTCGATAGCAATTCCAAAAATCTACGTCAAAAAATCTGAAAGACATACCTCTTGATACCTGTTTTTCGATATGAGTCCGAACATGCCATTGGTTTCACGAAAAAGCCATTTGGAACTGAAATAATGCGAAAAATCTCACTTTCGTTTTTTCTCCAAATGTCTACGTGATTGCACACTGTGCTACTTTTCGAAACTAAAAATCACAGGTCTTGTATCTCTTGTATGTCAAAAGTTACTGTTTCTATTTTGGCACAGACAGCAATAGGAATATAAACAGTGGAGGATTTTCTTCCACTGCTTTAGGAATTATTCAATTTATTATCATCCTGTTGGCCGTACAACACGAACACTTCGAGAAATTAAAACATTTATTGATACACATGATACTGCAAATACAGTTTATCATTTATTCAAGAATAATTGTCAACATTATGTCACATCTATTATTAAATATTTAGATTTGCAATATCCTTCTTGGTTTGATGTCATAAAATTAACCAATAATTCTACGAATTTTGATATTACAATTAAAAAGATTTAACTTATTTGGTCAAACATCTCGTTATTTCTGGGCAGCTTTCTTTTTTTTCTCGAATGCAGATTATTTTGAATGCTAAAAAAACATAGCTTGACTATCATTCCATTATTCGTGTAGTTTTTTGAGTTTGTTTTCAACTATTTAATTTAGATCACTACTTTTGTTTTGGTTCATTTAAGCGTTTCTCATGTTGCACTATAATATTCTGACGTTTATTCTGTCAGTAAACTTCTAAGTAGATTATACCTCATTTTGAAAACTTGAGAGAGAGAGAAATAAATAAAAATCAAGCTCCCAAACTATTTCTTTTGTGATCTGTTGACTTTTGCCCACATCGTTTCGCACGAGTTTCCCTTTTCGCATATCTGTACACTTCAGCAGAAATCACATCGTCAACAACATGTCTACACAGTGACAAGGGTCGAAATGCAGTTGGAGTTTTATTATCTCGAGATACTCTATCGACTGAGATATGAACGAATTAAAACAGAGCATCTGACGTGAAAATGTTTTCTCGTTAGAAATTTTTCCGACTTTAGGTACTCGGTGTTCTTTCCGTACTTTCTTCAAGTCAATCGTATAGAAAAGAAACGAAAAAGCAGATATTTTCTCCGACCATTTTAATTTTCAAAAAATTTGCCTTTTTTTTGCTCAACAAATGCTCTAGATCTAACGATTTCTTCGTGTATTAGGTATTCTCCCCAGGCAAAACATGGTAAATCAGTGTTTCGGCTAATCCAAAAAAGTTCTTCAAAGAGAGAACCTAAAATTACCTGAAAAATTTGCTTTCACGTGTTCTGAAACTAAAAACTGATATTTTGTATACAAAAGCAGATTTTGTCAGCCATGAGATAAAATGCTTTGACATTTTAAACTCGACTTATTTGTGATAAAATCTCTTGTGCTCCTTGAAGCCAAGGTTCCGACTATCAGACAGCTTTATACCGAGAATGTTATCTATTAAATATAATCAGATTAACTAAGACGAAAGTTTAAGCATGAAACCCTCACAATTAAAATTTACTAGTACTCTTTTTCTGAAAAGGTGCTTCAAAAATATTGCATATAAATTTTTTATAAAAAGGTTTGTATAGTTTTTCCAGGAATACCAGCTATAGTCTCATTTGCGTAATTGAAATAAGAATATTCAGCTCGTTTTGTCTAACAGGAAACAGAGAGCTCAAAGCTGAGTATTGGCGAAAACGGATTTCAGTATAGCAACTGTCATTCGAAAACGGAAAGACGTCCAGGACTAGGTTTTTTTTTTTGAGGGTGACGATTTTCTTTCTTGGTTACGTACTCCTTTTCAAAAAAGCATCCTAGAACTGTCACATACGGCCAAACCGAGTTCATTTTTGCGGTATTTTGTAGAAAATGTATTTCTCTTTCTACTTGGAGCTCAAATAGCATGTAATAAACCAATCCAGTTAGACCAAGAATCTGAACACTGTCAAGAAGGCTGTTTTTGTTGTAGCAGCTCAGGCAGACCATTGTTATTAGGCACAAGTAGATTATGATCAAATGCTTACAAATAATTCTGAAAGAGCATTTGATATTCAATCGTACTATAAATAATTCGTTTTTTAGCTGCCTGTTTATAAGATGAAAAATTCGAAAAAATATATAGTAAAAATGTGTAGGAAGTAGATGCAATTCATATTATCGCACTATATGAATTATAAAAACGTTTAATTCTATTATTTTAAATTGAGCTAAACAGAAGTTTGTGCAGAATTGAATCGCGCATCTTTTTAAAAAAATTTGAAGATTTTATTATTTTTCTGTACTGAGATAGAGTAGGGTGGAGTAATTAGAACAATATTTTTTTAAATCTCCGTATTTTCGCTCTCTCTCAGTTAGCTTAAGGAATTTTGGGGTAGTTCTTTGGAAGAATTATAGAGCAAATATTTTTCTAACGAAAGATCGTTTTCATTTTTCCAAATTCCATTTCCTTCAGGCGCAGGAGCATATCTGTGCTTGACTGGTTTTCTAATTCTAGTTCTAATTTCGGGAACGAAAAACTACTGTTTTTTGGAAGGAAAACTATCTTTCTGTCATGATCAGAATACTGTTATAAGTTTTATTTTAAATGTCAAATAGTCGCAAGTTTAACGAAAGTAAACTTTTTGTCATTCACTCTTATCTCATTTTGTAACTTTGACTAGTATATCCATTTCTGCTCTGATCATGAGGTGATAATAACTTACATTTATATTCTCTGTGATGAGAAAAGAGAATTGAAACGAAGCCATTTTTGTGTTTATTTTGAACGATTATTTTTCGATTTCAATTCGTCTTCTCTACATAATTCAGAAAGCTCGTCAGCTTCAGCAACGGTAAACATGACGGTTAGCAATGAGCTTCAGCAACTAGTCTAATACCAACCCGAAATTTACGATTTAGCGACGCTAGATGAGTTTTCGGTAGAAATGGGTAAATTGGGAGCAGTTCGCGTTCAAAAGAACGGGAACTGGTACCAGTTCTTTTCAAAAAATTAAAATTGAAATAAAACCAGTGAACTTACTTACATTGACTTTTTGGAGTGCGCCAGAGGTAGACGGTGTGTTTGGTTGACTAAACCAAGTCAGTATAACTAGCTACATTGGTTTTATTTTATTTTGAATTCTTGAAAAGAACTGGTACCTGATTCCTTCAGGTTTTCCGTGTCAAAAACTTATATGTGGCGTTACTTTACAGCTTTAGCTTTTCCGAATGTGGCACTACATAATCCGCCGGATCCAACTTATACCATCGTGCAGCTCGAAAGGTCACAAATAGACAGGACAAAGATTGACCATTAGTTCAGACAAATTGAGAACTTTTTGGTAGATAAGATTCAACTCAGAACATTATAGTTCCTTCCATGATGATCGTATTTAATTCATTCCCAACAGTAACGCTAAATTTTATTGAATGCTTTGGGCATGGCGAGACTAAAACTTGAATAAGGCTTATTTCATTTATACACTTATAGATGTAACGAGTGGTTGTTGGTGATATCCGTGATAAAAGCTGCATTGAGTGACTTAAATCTTAGTCTTCAATAAACTTCTTTGCAACCAAATTATATCATTTGTCAGAAATGACAAAAAGCCTTTTTGAAAGAATTCTTTTTTATTTTAAAAACTCTACGTATTTTCGGCCTTCTTAGATGGTAACTTAGATAATGACACCATATTCAACACTATATCATCGATCAACATTGCAACAATCACCAAAGCATGAATCACAAGATCAAGCAGAACAAAATCCACCATCGGAACAGTACAAATCGAATGGCCGTCATGCTCATCTTATCGTCCGAAACTAACAAAAAATCAACGAAAGAATCGACAACGACGAGTGAAACAATACAACTACGAAGTTATTCGACATATTTACAAGAACCTCTCAATCAAGGAAATTAAGCGAATACTCATTGACATGAACACTAGGTGAACCAACGTGGACGTCATCAGTCATGTACTTTTTCTCAGCCTGAAGGACAAGCATACTTGAAATTGGGTTGATTCAATGTTGGAGGATCGACTGTTACAGGCGATTATCTTCCACAGAGTGTGTTTTCTGTAACTTCTTTTTCCTTTCCTTTTTCATTTGTACTTAAGTACAAATGACGAACAGAAACGATTAGTAACAATTGTTACTAATCGTTTCTGTTCGTTTACTGAATGCGAGCCGTAAATCCGAAGCAGAAGACGAATCGACTTTTCGAATTCTACACTACTCGGTCTCTGTCACGCGTTTGACCATTTCTTGCTCCCAACGCCATAATCGAATTTTGTGAGAAATCGATTAGTTGTACTCCAAGTACAGTAATCCTTGTTCATTGCGTAAAAACAAAAGCTTTTGCTTCTTTTCGTTTTCGTTGATCATTTCAGTTTTATTTATTAATTTTTATGTATGTGTAGTGTGTAATGTTTTTGTTAAACTTTTCAATACATCGCTATCTATTATTCTGTCCATCTATTAAAATTCATCAAAATTGCTCGTTACACACTCGCTATATTAAAATAAGAATACCGCAATATAAAACTGATTCTATTAACATAGATTATTTATCATGTATTTCTGAAGTACTCCAAATACCTGTAGAATTTATTCGAGGACAGCACTTGCCAAGTTTACTTGTTACAGTTCTCACTGATATTTGTGGGTTACTTGAGCAAGTACTCGTATGCAAGTATATTCACTAAGGATAACATCCAGAAACTAAATTGGTAAGTATTATGTAGGATTGTTGCAACAATATCTTTCCACGAAATATTCATACGATGAAAAAGTGATATGTTGAGAAGTCTACATACGTTTATCCTGGAAGGGTCAGCATTGGACATAATAACGAACTTTAGATTCATCACTTATAGAACATACATTATTAAGAACACATAAACAGTTTTGTATAGAATCAATAGATTATGATTGTAAATGCGATGGATTTGCACTATGGATTTAAATGCCGTGACAATCCTTATGTTAACTCAATAAGCCGACCTAGTATTAGGCCGGCTTACTAAGCTTTAACGGAACTGGAAATAGCCGAATAACATGCACTTTTAACCAAAAACCGAAAAGTTTAAGGTTAATACCAAAAGTGCAACGTTTCGTTTGTACGGGTTGGGTATGAAGCTAGAGATCGTACCCGTGCAACATCTCTCAATGTATTTTAATTTAATCCTTCAGTTATACAGACAAAGTTTCTGAACGTCTTTTCCCTTTAGGAAGAATGTAGTTTCCTTTAGAATTGTGGATTCTTCAATGTTCCATTATTTATGAAGAAGTCAAACAGACTATACCACCTTCATAAAAATGTTTTCATTCAGCAAAGTTTTACAAAAATGTTTTCATCTATACATAAAACTTATTATCTACATACAAATATAACCCACACTATAAACAACTAATAAAACAATGTATTACAGATATCTGACAAACAAAGGGCCCTGTAGATAGAAATCTGAAAGAACCACAAAACTAAACCGATGATTCAGTAGAGAATTTAATATCGCAACGAACTGTGTTTAAATTTTTCCTTCAAAGTTTGTAGTTACTGAGAAACAATTCGAAAACCAATTGCTCTGTTGATGTACTGTACTCTCTACCAGTAAATTTTCAGCTTTTGAAATAAGAGGCATCCACACGAAAAAAATGATTGATTTAAAAATTCATGTAAATTAAATACGCAACCGCTTGAAAACAAAGCATTATTTTGCTTTTAAAAAATTATCTCCATTCTAAGTATCCAACGGATTATAT
>CAJNOQ010008307.1:0-11326 GCA_905250885.1 Didymodactylos carnosus | reverse complement strand
CGTTCTATCTACGTCTGCTTAATGAGATACTATGTAGAAAACATTTCGAATTGATATATCGATGCATCTTAAACTATATCATCGAATCTAAACATTTCAACATAAAATCATAGGGTCATTTCTGAAACATCTGCCATCAACATTTTAATATTTTTAGTTTTTTGTTTCTTTCCTTTTCTTATTGCTCACTTTGATGGAATATTTTTTAAACTATATGAATACCTTATCTGTATCTATATAATGGTTTGTCCGATTTAGTACAGATACGGTGAAATTATACTTCACTTAATAAATAGTTTATATTAATAGCACAAACAAAAGCTGTTGCCATTTAGAAAGAGAGCACAAATAGCAAAGCCAACAATATACTGTACGATCGAATACTACCTTTATCCTTTTATATTGCTGATAATTACTATATTTATCTATGTATACATATATATCTTAATATTTATCCACTACAGCAAATTCGCTTTATTAATTTCATGTATATTTTGATGTTTATGTACTATTGATCGATACTGGTACAACTTTTTTATTTACTCTTGTATTAGATGGTATAATTGTATGTTAAGTAAGAGGCAATATTTAAACAATCGTATTGAAGCAGTTCTCATTGTAAAACACATGTAATTATGTGGAATTGTATACACAAAAACAAAATTAAATTATTCACGAAACGAAGAAAAAATGTTAAACAGTTCTTTCTACCTATCTACTTCTGGCATACTTATGCTTAATATCCTTTGGATTCATGGCTTATCTGAAAAATTGATACGACATTAATTCTGGTTTTACAAACAATACTTCATTAAAAGTTCAAACTGTGTGCAACGCCTCCAATCCACTTTTCTGATAAATAATATAACCGTGAAGAGACTAACTGTCTTGACTGGGTTAGTTTCTGTCATTGTGACATCTGGATGTAGAAGTCTCTCATTTTACGGAGTGTATGAGGATAGACTTCAGAAATCTTCAACTCCTCGCATGTCGAAATTTTTCTGAAGCTTTTTCAGAAATGATCGTTTTGAGAAACTTTTTGAGCTGAAAGAATCTAAGCAATATTTCGATATGCGAGTAGTTGAGGTTCAAGTCTATCCTCATAGACTTCATCAAACGAGAGACTTCTACCTCCACTTTTTGTGTATACAATTCCACATAATTACATGTGTTTTACAATGAGAACTGCTTCAATACGTTTGTTTAAATATTGCCTCTTACTTAACATACAATTATACCATCTAATACAAGAGTAAATAAGAAAAGTTATACCAGTATTGATCAATAGTACACAAACACAAAAACATACATGAAGTTAATAAAGCGAATTTGCTGTAGTAAATAAATAGTAAGATATATATGTATACATATATAAATATAGTCATTATCAGCAATATAAAAGGATAAAGGTATTATTCCTTCGTACAGTGTATTGTTGGCTTCTGCTATTAGCGCTCTCGTTCTAAACAGGGACAGCTTTTGATTGTGCTGTTGATTTTCAAATCGTGGACAGAATGTTCATTTCAGATTTTCATTTGGTTCATCGCAAGATGTCTTCTTTATTTATCATCATTGTGACAATGGTTCAAATAGCGACTGTAAGTATGTTTTTACTCTGCGATCGATAATAGGAGCTTTCTCATTGGAGGCCAATGGTTTTTCATGGCAAAGCTGCAATTCGCCAAATGATTCTTTACTCACTTATTCACCTTTGACGTACGCAGCAGATTTTCAGAACTTCATAACTAAATATTTACTGACATTCTTTTCGTATATTCTCCAACGGTGATATCATTTATAATTAACCCAGACTCAGTCGTCATCGGAAAAAATGTTAGCCTGTCAATAGCGATCAGAACATCATTGACCTTGACAGCACCAATCACAGTAGGTAACCACCTCTTCTGTTTTCTTACCTCTAACATGTTCCTGATTCAGGTGTCACTCACAGTTGATAGAGAGACTTATTTCGGTATTAAATTTCCGATTCCGTGCATCTCTGGCGTAATTGGATCCTGCAAACTGAACTTGTGCGATTTGTGTCAAAAATTTAAACAAAAAGACAGCTCAATAGCATGCCAATGTCCACTCCCAGCGGTAAATATTTTATTGTGCTCTTGCATGAATTATCTGCTTGTTATTTTTTCTGACAGGGCCAACATAAACTGGAAAAAGCAACATTTCTGGTCGTTAGCAACATGATAGCAGGAAAATATAACATAAAAGCCGATTTTACATCACACGAAGGACACGTCGGTTGTTTGAAAGCACAAATTAACGTAGTATAAAATCGAACACTTTGAACATTTTTAATAATTGTTTACTGGAACATGTTTAGGTGTCAAATCGTGTTTTCGTCAAGAAATATAGAGTCGGTTGTGATCGAGTATTCGTTCGTGTTCGCGTTTTTTACTAACACCCTGTTTCAGATGATATGACTCGGTTCAGGTTAAGTGGCAGTTTTAGACTACATTCTAATAACCGATGTTTAATCTCAGTACGAAACTTATCGGATTTTGGGAGCTTGTTGAGATTAGGATGATTCTAGGTGGGACTATCTCATTTCTGATTGCCGTTGGGAAAGAAGAAGATTCAAAAACTGCACTCTTGTCTCACATAACTGCGGCAGAATATTTCCTCTTAATTGGTGTTCCATCGTTTGCTGGATGTATCCAATACGGTGACTGTTTGTCTGAATGAAAACGAAGATAAACTTGGATAATATACGCATTCTTTTCACAAGAAATAATGTGGAGATCGGAAGCAAAATGGGTTAGTTCAAATAAATCGTCTATATTTTTCGAACTGTTTGCATTCATTATTAAATTTTCAATATTTAATTATGCAACTTCCTTAAGTCGGAAAAATTGAAGAATTCGCTTTGTATAGTCAGAATAGTTATACTAACGTTTTCTTGCCAGTACAGATAAAACATCTTCTAAAATTGCCATAGGCATCAATAGCAACTGTTGAACTTGATAATTTTGTTAGAACAGGGAGTGCTGCTGATATAAAGTTCAGTCATTGTATACTTATTTTAATTAAAATGAGTAATTGTTCTTGAACGCAATGTTCATTGTCACATTTATCAGCAAATAATCTTATGACGTGAACTGTCACTGGTCCATTTGAAAGAACAGAAATGACAGTAAAAACAGAAATATCTAAGTGACTTCAAACTACTCTTTAAAAAGTTTTCGATTCTAAAGAATTTCCATGTCGGGCTACCCTTGTTGGAATCTCTGAGTAACAAATGCAGATACCCCCTTTTTTGATTCTGTGGAATTGTGAATACCTTTAACCGTATTGTACAATGCCAGCTTGGTATATCAGTGTGTCCCTTTTGGTCCTATAAGATTTCTTTGGGAGTATTCCTCATTCCACAGAACCATAAAAAGAGGGCACTGCATTTGTTACTCAGAGATTCCGAAAAGGGTATCCGGTTTGGAAATACCCTTTTTGGTTCTATACAATAGGAACAGTTTTTAGAGAGTACTGCAAGAAGAAAGACTAACTTGGTGGCTAAAAGTATCCATCCATCCACTTTCATCTTTTCATAATTCAAACTTTTCATAATGGAGTATTTTTGAATTTGAAAACTTAGATGGAAATACTCATTTAAGCGGTCACGCCAATTTTACCTTTTAAAAGAAGTTTCTCTTTTGTGTTAAATGCATCGTTAGATTTAGACAGCCCATTGGAACTTTGGGAAATAATTAGACATTAATGCGAACTACTTTAAAAAGTTTCATATTAAATTAGTGTGGATTAATTTTAACAGATTCACGTTTTACTCAAAAACGATATGAAAACTTCAAGATCCAGTTAACTTGTTCACTAGATGCGATTCATAACAGTCTATTGTAGACACTTTTTTCTGTATATCCATCCAGAAGACCTGAAGGAGCGCTAATAAAATCTCAAAGAAATTCCACTTCGTATGCGGAAAACTATTTATAGCTGTAAAAATAGTAGACTTTAACTTATAACGATAGACCAGTGATCACTGGTTCCAACGGTAACTGTCTCCCCATTTAATCCGGGAAATTTTGGAAACGTGAGTCGCTGTTTCTGTCAGATCGTCTAGAAGATTTGAACGTTCCCTGAAAGGGGTCGCGCCAATTTTACCTTTTAAAAAAAGTGAAATAATTAGACAGTAATGCGAACTACTTTAGAAAAGTTCCATATTAAATTAGTGTACATTAATTTTCACAGATTCACATTTTACTCAAAAACGATATGAAAACTTCAAGATCTGGTTAACTTTGTCTACTAAATGCGATCATAAGATAGAAAAATATCGGAAAATCATGTTTTTGTCCACCGGTTTTCTAGAAACCCTTTCGAAAAACCATAAAGTTCTCTAAATTGTTTTTTATATAGATTTCTTATAAATAGTATATAGAATGATCTAAATACTAAATGAAGTTTCCAAATCGTTCTGATGTTTTTTGAGTAAAATGTGAATTTTTCAATATTAGGTGAAAACCTCCGGGAAACCCTAATTATCGCACAACTCGGTTATTATCAGGTTCTTGAACTCTTTTCTAAAACCAAGCACTGCCATCAGATACAGCGTCATCGATTACCTATAATCCACCCGTTTCCGAGGTTACTAATAGTCACCGAGTAGCATTCCTGGGATTCTAAGGAAATCGAATATCATACCTGAACGACGGGAAATCACGGTGTCGGTTGACTTCCATTTTGTAGACGTTATTCAAAGAATGGCTGGGCTCTTAATTTGAAGATATAAGAATTGTGTATTTATGCGCCATTAGAAACAAGCCACGACCTAATGTGCTGAATCGACCATCTCAGATTTCTTCCAAAGCAGCAAACTTCTTTAGAGCAATCATTTCATGAATTTCGGCAAATACCGGAGATCCTAAAGTTGTTGTGTTGCAGAGATATTTGGTTTTTACGAAAAGCCCCAAAACGCTAATATTCCACCATCTTGAAAAACTGTCAACTTAAACTATGTGTAACTTCGTAATCACATTTGACGATTCTCTCCCGGAAAATGGAGCGAGTTTCTCGTCCCCGGTGATATTGTTGGATCATATTGTTGTACACGAAGTGTACCAGCATGAGCCATGATGAGATTTTTGGGATCTTTCAAAACTCGCTGGAAACGAAGTGAGGTTTCGAGAAAACCAAGACATGAACGTTTTCAATGGGATTTTAAATTTTCAAACCAACCATTTTGTAGAGCATATTAAGCTACACATGTCAGAATATTTAATTATGCAACTTCCTTAAGTCGCAAAAATTGAAGAATTCGCTTTGTATAGTCAGAGTAGTTATACTAACGTTTTCTTGCCAGTACGCGGACCATGTAGTTTCTTTTCCTTTTTTAAACGAAAAAAGAACGAACTCTCGGCGACAAACCGCTATTAAAAATCTTGAGACGCACTTCAGGTGTAACTTTTATATAGAGATAACGCTGAATTAAACAATAATCACAGCGATAATGACGGTGATGACAATGTACTTGTACGTTTGATTATAGTTAGCTAACTTTTAATATTCTCTTTTTCTACTGACAATTTTCATTTTCAATGGTCCTAAAAAAAGGCAAGTAAATGCTTGTACTCTCTAAAAGAAATCCGTAGCTTACAAAACGAATATCGGTTTTGGCATTTGCTCCTAATAGAAACCGATATCCGTATCGTACAGTCCTGCATAACCGTTTCGCAGAATACGCTTCAACGTTTTTTGCCTTGTGAAGAAACGGATTTAGGTTTTGTACCAGAGAAAAAACGTTGAAACGTATTCTGCGAAACGGGTATGCAGGACTGTACGATACGGATATCGGTTTCTATTAGGAGCAAATGCCAAAACCGATATTCGTTTTGTAAGCTACGGATTTTTTTTAGAGAGCAGAAGACCTGAAGGAGCGCTAATAAAATCTCAAAGAAATTCCACTTCGTATGCGGAAAACTATTTATAGCTGTAAAAATAGTAGACTTTAACTTATAACGATAGACCAGTGATCACTGGTTCCAACGGTAACTGTCTCCCCATTTAATCCGGGAAATTTTGGAAACGTGAGTCGCTGTTTCTGTCAGATCGTCTAGAAGATTTGAACGTTCCCTGAATACACAAAAGGTTATTTTGATCTCGCCACTTTTTAATACTTTCTTGAAAACTGCCAGGAAACCTTAATTATCGCACAACTTGATTATCATCAGGTTCTTGAACTCTTTTCTAAAACTAAGCACTGCCATCAGATACAGCGTCATCGATTACCTATAATCCACCCGTTTCCGAGGTTACTAATAGTCACCGAGTAGGGTTCCTGGGATTCTAAGGAAATCGAATACTATACCTGAACCGCAGAAAATCACGGTCTCGGTTGACTTCCATTTTGTAGAAAACACTCTGAGTTATCAACCCATGAAAAGAATGAATATAATCGAACTCGAAGTTATGAAGAAGCGGCAGGTTTTCCAAAAATCCTCTGCAAAAACCTGTTTCAGAAAGGTTCTCTCAAAATTTTCTGTTCAAGGAAACATTCTCCAATTCTCCTCCTCGGAAAATCGAAAACCGGAGGCCTCTAGCTGCTTGTTGTCGAACGTTATTCAACGAATAGCTGGGCTCTTAATTTGAAAGGGATAATAAGTGATAATTACGACGAACGCTGACTGCTCTATAGCTTTGAGACGAACAGAATGCTAAGATATAAAGGAAACAATGAATATTTTCCGAAAATCGGGTAGGTCCATCCTGTCCCGGTATCTCATATACAACAGAAAAAATTATGAAAGTCATGAAAGACAAACATGATGAATATAGAAAATGATGAATTCTTGAAATATAATGAAATGATTAGTATGACAGGTGTTTTTGAAAAAAGTAAAAAATACGAATTAGTTTATGGATGGAAAGGAAGAGAGAGGTGTTAATTGTCATAATATGACAATGCATTTTACATACGGTGACAGCAGAAATTATTTATACGCTTGTCCTTTTAATCATAACTCGGTGACGAAAAAAGCTTTTGACAAGCGGTTTGCACCTAAATATTCTCCGCTTTCTCTAGTATGTCTGTAGATAAAAAGGCTGGAAACATTGATTGTTGCTCTTTGTAGGCGCATTAGACCAAAAAATGAACGGTTTTCGGGGCAAAAAGTATTTGTACGGTTGATAGAAATCTTTTCTTTTACGCTGTTTAAGCACTGATAAAATATAAAAACTACATCAGTGGATAGAAGAGAGCGTGGATTACGTTTTGGTAAAAAAGTAAGTTTGAAGAGCTTTTTCCTTAGGGTGTAAACGCGACTTTAAGCCAAAAGTGTCGTACTCTCCAGTATGATTGCTGAATCTCGAGAATGAGTGCGTGAAAAAGAAAGTTCGGATTAAGCCATTCGAAAGAGCATCAAAAACTGAGTAAACTAAATATAGTCTGGAAGTTAAGTGAAGGAATGCGACCCATCTTTTAATGTTTTGCATCTTAAGGCTGTTTTTTAAATATCTTTTCTGCACGTGAGGGTAAAATTTTCCTACATCTATTTTCATTGCTCTCATTTTATTTTCTCTTCTTGTTCTAAGAGGCAGTGCATGATAGGGACGAACAAAGTTGCTCAATGAACTGTCACAGATTTTTCTCAAATTATCAGAACAGACAGAGAAATGTGTCTTGACCATTTTTGTCTCTTGGCATTTTTTTCCAAAATGCTTTCCCTTGGCGCTAGAGCGCTTGCAAAAAAGTCGTAAAATACCGAAAAAAAGCGATTTTCCAGTCGAAAATTTTGCTTATGCTATAACTCCGTCAAATCAAATGCTAATGAGCTTAAATTTTTACCAGAGCTGTCTTGCTATGAGTACTACCTAAGATAAAAATTTGAACTTGTTTCAGTTAAGCGTTCTCCAGAAATAGTTTATTCTTTACACATAGATAAAAACGTCATCGGCCATTTTGCAAAGAGGTTTTTGCAACCGAAGATGGTCCGTTTGAAGGGTTCTCTACGGTTTCGTGAAGTAGACCCAGAGTACTACCACGAACCGTCGTCGAATTTTTGGGGAAATGATGGAAAACACTCGGGAGCCTCTTGTCAAAAACGTGCACATCACCTCGAAATAACCTGAAAATTTTTCTTTTAAAATCCGTTGAATTATATAGCATTCGACGCAGATTTTCGTTCTACATCTGAATATGAATAAATGAAGGTTCCACAGTGCATAGAAAAGGAGAAAAACGCCAAAAATGGATTTTCCAGAGTTTAGAAAAGTTTTTCGGAAAATATTTTTCCCGAGTTGCCTTGAAATTCAGCCACTTCCGTCAACTAAACAATTTTTCTGATTTAACAGCTCCATGCAGAATTGAACTATCTATCGATCTCCGCAAACCGCCCATTTTTAGCATTAAATTTCGATTTTTCAGAGACGTTTTTCCGAAGCCCTCGATATTTTGCCTTTGCAAACTTTTCGGAAAACAAAAAGGCATGGACTAGAAAGAGAATTTTATGCGCATTTCGAATATGAACTTTGTTTTGAAATACACCCTTTCCTCCATCGGCGGCAGCCAAATCCTTTTCGACCAACTTTTAAAATTATATAATTCTAAAAGTTGGTAAAAAAGAATTGCATCCACAGAGTAAAGAAAAACAAGACATAAAAACAAGAAACACAAAACTTGACAAGAGGCTCCCGAGTGTTTTCCATCATTTCCCCAAAAATTCGACGACGGTTCGTGGTAGTACTCTGGGTCTACTTCACGAAACCGTAGAGAACCCTTCAAACGGACCATCTTCGGTTGCAAAAACCTCTTTGCAAAATGGCCGATGACGTTTTTATCTATGTGTAAAGAATAAACTATTTCTGGAGAACGCTTAACTGAAACAAGTTCAAATTTTTATCTTAGGTAGTACTCATAGCAAGACAGCTCTGGTAAAAATTTAAGCTCATTAGCATTTGATTTGACGGAGTTATAGCATAAGCAAAATTTTCGACTGGAAAATCGCTTTTTTTCGGTATTTTACGACTTTTTTGCAAGCGCTCTAGCGCCAAGGGAAAGCATTTTGGAAAAAAATGCCAAGAGACAAAAATGGTCAAGACACATTTCTCTGTCTGTTCTGATAATTTGAGAAAAATCTGTGACAGTTCATTGAGCACGCTATGCTGGAAAAGTTCGTTTCTATCGTGCACTGCCTCCTAAGTCCAATGTTTTTCTTTTCTTTCTGTTCATTCTTATTTCATGATGATGTTGTTTTTTGTTCTGTTAAAAGATTCCTCTCAGGAGATACAATGTAGTGCGTAGGACAACGATTTCACTTGTGTTTGGTCTTCTTTTTTTGTTTCTTTTGATTTCTTTAAATAAAAAGCTTAAACTAAATTTGCAAATTCTTTTTGCAAACTCTATAACTTTGCAAAGAAAGGTCGTATAGAACTGGCAGATGTCTCATTTTAAGCAGAAATTTGGGGTCTACAATCATGCCTCATTAAGATAGGTTTTGGTTATTTTTTAAATTTTCTGAATACCTGATTTTCCAGAAACCCGATCTCTGGAGGTCTAGCAGCACAAACCCATGTCAGCTTCGGATTTAGCGTAATGGAACCGTAAATGTTAGATTCCATTAAATCTAACATTTACGTAAGTTGGCCAGAATTGGATGTACAGTGTCGGAGATAATTTCTGAGGGGAAGGGGAGAGCCCTTAACTGTCCACGAACAAACGGAAGATTTCTGTTTTCCAGCAGCAGATTCATTTCATCTCCATCCATCTCTTGTTTTTCACCTTATTCTGATAACAATATTTCTAATCTTTTATATATACCTTTCGATGGATCTTCATCTAATTTCTGATACGCGTTTGTATCTAATTTCTCATTTATTTTCGTAATGTAATCGTCTATTAATCTTATCACCATTCGTTGGACAAATTTATATATCGCTTTATACGACTTCTTGCTAATACGGGTAAATTGAAATAATATATTTAAATATTCGAGATAAGATAAACGAGCTTGCTCACACAGAAAAACAAGTTCATTGCATTCTTCTAGTGTTATGTCTAAACAAACAGTATTTGTAAATATGTTTGGTTCATCAGAGACGAACATGTATTCCATTTGAAAAAAAACTGTTAAATTCTCAGATCACAAATATGATGCGAGCGTCCATTTTTTAGTATATATCGATGGATCTGAACCGATCTACATATTCTCTGAGAGACCATTTTGAGTACTGTTTTGTTGAATTTGAGCTTTCTAAAGATCGAATTAAACTTTTATTTGCGAAACGTTTATACAAATAACTTTCTCAACACTTCGATTGACATACTTTCGATTTTTATGCAAACATAGAAATTAACTTGTATTGTTCTCCTATAGTTCTTTTGTTTTTGCAAATTTCTTGAATCCTGTAGTGTTGCTGAAATTCAGCAAGAAGTCAAAATTTAGCGCACCTAATTGTGTTAGAAATTTTTTTAAAGTCAAGTAATACATGTGAACTTCTTAGTATTTTGTGCTATTAAATGCGTTAAAAATGGCCGAAAACGCCAAATTTTAACTATGTTTGAATGCAAAATAGAAAAGAAAGTCATTAAGCTGCAGTTTTCTGTTGTTTTATAGTGAAAAGTAGTAATGAGACTCGGCTATATCATTATCACCTTAATCGCATATTCTGACGCTACTTTTCCGATTCAATGCTTTGAAAATCGAACTCTTACCACGGTAAATGCAACAATAATTGTATCAAATTCCAGTTTTAATTCGTGTGTGTGTCGTTCATTAACCGTAAACGCTACGCTATTCAATTATTTTCCTGTGAATCAAACATGTCAGATTATTAATTTTCATTCATCAAATATGTTTATACTAGAAGCGGATTTTGGCGCTGAATTTTGCTTTTATAATCAAACATTGTCGATCAATCAAATTACTTTTCTGAGTGAGTCAGCTACCTATTTGTCGCCTCTCCTGAAAAGTTATTGTTGCAGGCACTACCACTACCACAAGTACGACAAGTATGTATTCTGTTCAAACTTCATAATAACTGTACTAATCTATTTGGTATTGTAGCTACTTCGTTGACCACCACAACAGGTAACTCTTCCATTGTGTTCTTTTATATAATCTAAAAAATAGGTATCTTCTTTCAGCACCTTCGTGCATCGCTCCTAGCACTACTAACCAAATCTTCAACATTCCAACCAGTATTTCCTCTACTGATTTTACGATGTATTCTTATAATTTCACTGCATTTGGGGCTCAAACTACACTCACGTTTGCCTTTTCCGGAGAAAACGCCGGCGCTCAACACTACTGGATACTGAAAAACGTATCCGTTGTTTCTACAAACACACTGCAAGAACTCTTAACCA
>CAJNOQ010008306.1:0-11326 GCA_905250885.1 Didymodactylos carnosus | reverse complement strand
TATTTATCTAGATTCAGCTCCACGTGCATCTAGATGTACGTGGACCTGAATCTAGATAAATAACCCAAAAAATTGGGTCGTTTTTGCTTGGGAAGCTAGATAGGTTTGCAAAATTGTTTGTGAACTTTTTATAGGGAGAGTCCAAGATAGATTGTTGTTTTCTTCTTCTATATTCGTATAATATACCATTCGATTTTGCTTTGTCCGAGGATCAAGCATATTCTCTTATTTTTACAAAAAGACGTGATGAAAATGAGAAAAATCAATTTTAAGACCAAAACGATCAATAACGTATACGAAACTTTTACAATGTCTGAATTTTTTTAGGCAGAGGCATACACTTTTTAAAGATCAACATAGCATTAATATAAAGTCCTGACTCGCGCACATTTTCTAGCATAAGGCCCAAGTTGGTTCTTTTTTCCTTTCATTTTTTACAGACGCTTTTCTAACGCCTGCTAAATCCAAGATTTTTCGAAAGTTCTTTTTTTTCTAGCATTAGTTAGACTGGGAATTTTTATCTTACACGTATATCAAAGCTAATTCATAGATAAACAAAATCCAATCAGAAGTAAAGCTTCCTTCTTAATGGCTAAGAAGAAAAAAAGTTTATACTGAGACGGTGTCAAAGTTGACTAAAACTTAATATTTTCACTTTTTCTCAATAAATATAAAGAACTGAATAAAAATCAAAAGATTAAAAGATGCGCTATAAAATTCTCTACAAAATCATATATTCGGTTTGTTGATTTCTTGTGATTTTCAAATTCAACAGGATCCTTTGACTCTATGATCTTCAGAAATCTAAAAGAGAAATTTAGTTCTCAGTTTATTGAAAACTCTGTTCCATAAGAACTGAATCAGATCTTTAGAGAGGCAAAAGAAAAAATTGTTGAGTTCTTGACTGTTTGTATTTTCATGATAACAATGTGTTCTACGATTTAAAAACTACATATAGCTCGATGTTTCTTACAACTAGCTAAAATGACAAGAATAGACAACAGTTATAATCGATAAAGTTTCCGTTTTTCTGCAATGGATTGTGTGCATATTAACACTTTTTTATCAACTGGGTTTTTGCAGCGCAAACATTTTTTTACAAGATGAACTATGGTGGAAGCCTTCAATTTCTTTTTCATAAGTACTAGATCCAAGAAGAAGAAGAATGCTCCCATAGCTCATCTGATAGAAAAATGTTTTCTCTACAAAACCCAGTTGGTAAAAAAATTTAAAAAAAAAAAAAGTACACAATTTCAATCGATGATAACTGGTGCATCCCTAGACAAGACGAAGGTGAGAAGGAACATTTTTGTGTTTAAATAAAGAAAATATTTTAGACAATTCTGTTGAAATCGTTCCTTTTGTTAACGAATCGAAGAATTGACATACAATTGATTTTCAAAATGTGTGTAAATGTTATGAAGCTGAAACTCAAAACTTCGACAAGAAATTTTAAAATAAAATTTTTATATCATTTTAGATGTCAATCTTTTCAATGCAATCTTACACTTACACTGCTACATTTTTTACACTTCTGAATGCTCTTTTTACATGCACTCTACATGTAAAAATATCTCAGTTAACAA
Organism: Didymodactylos carnosus; assembly: GCA_905250885.1. NCBI lineage: Eukaryota > Metazoa > Rotifera > Eurotatoria > Philodinida > Philodinidae > Didymodactylos > Didymodactylos carnosus. Next base: position 9,740 of record CAJNOQ010008306.1, on the reverse strand, counting down.
TAAATCAATAATGACTTTTAGCTTCGATCTCTAAGCAAAAAAATGACAAATTTCATCTGCCGTGCAGTTGATACAATTTTCTTTACGTCTAGAATGAAAAAAAAGAATAGAAGAGCAGTCTATAAAATGTCAAAAGTAACACTTATTTTGTATGATAAAAAAAAAGAAGAAACGTTGAAAATTTGATATTCGTACAGGTATTTCGTCAAGGTTTGAAGGTAAAAAAATGAGAGAGAACCCAAAAATACTAACATCAACAAAAATTTACTTTTTTTTCTTCTTTTCCAATAATAAACTACTAAAAATTGAAAATGTACCATCAGGTATGTGTAATATAATGATTAAGTGTACTTTTCGTACGGTTATTAATCGTAGAATCTAACGCTAACTCAAGGCTATAATTCAATTTCGTTTAAATATCATATTGAGAAAATTCTGCAGCTAAAAGAAGTTCTATGAGATGTATGGGCAAATAAATGGCATATACTGTGTTCACAGAAATAAGTTCATTAGTATAAACGAATGATTGTGTTCGTTCTACCAAATAATTCATTGTTCGATTAAATATTTTTCAGTATTATTTTTTTAATAGTGCTAGATTATACATACAGTAGAATGTTGACTATCGAATACAGTAGTGAATCGAGTCGGATGATTAATCATGTATTTCGCTAAACTGAACATCAACGAATTTGAATATATGCTCTTTTCATCAGGCATGTGATAGTTTCAACTATGTTTTCTAATAGACTTCTGAGAATGAATTATCACTGAAAACAATGGAAACTAAATAGTTTTCAATAGAAAAAATGTGTTTAAATCTCTTCAAAAAAACATTTTGAAAAGAACAAGACTTTTATTATTTTTCAAGTTCGAAATTTTAAATTTTTAATGTTTTTTTTATTTTAATTTGAAATATGTCGTTTATTTGGAATTCGAATAAGAAAGTGCAATTTTCAGACAGTTTTTTTACAAATGATTCTTTAAAAATCAAGTTTGAACTGTTTTTTGGAGTTTTTATGAGGTAGAATTTTTAGCTGTGCTAGAATGAGATACTACCTGGCAGAAAATGTGACAATGAATAGTTCAAACCTTGATTTCAAATGCCATTTTAGTAGTTTTGCGGCATTTTTACTGATTTTTATCAAATACCTATAAAAGAATTTAATTTAAAACTTTATACTAATCTGATAAACACGAACATCTATTAAGGCACATGTTTTATAAACTGAACGGCCAGATAGAAATATTCGATTCAACAATATAACCAGCATGAAATAAATCTGAGCAAAATCAGAAAAAGAAATGCTGCATCGTTACTGAAATACTATTAGATTTCCCATTAGCCTTGCTTCTATCAAACATGGCTCCATTTATACACACCGTCCTTTTAAACATTGTACTTTCGAACAAACGGGTTTCGTTTTGCGCTCGCACATCGCTTTTATATATCCTTTAATAATTTTCACTGCTATAGTTTTTTGTGTATACTTACTCTCTGTTCATGGTCGAAGTTTTAAACATTTCTTTTTTAAACATTTTCATTAGGCACACGTTGGCATATCGTTGACAATGCGATAGAAAATATTTTTGCCTTATATCGATTGTTGCGGCATATTAAATGACATCAAATAGCACAAAAGCCTCTCTATCAATAAAAAATCTTAAATATCAAAACATATCAAAACATATCACCAAATCGAAAAATTCTTCAGAAAAATTTTTCAATACCGTTTTGCCTTTGGTCCCGAGAGTAACTTTTTTGAAAATTTCTTTTCAAAAGTATTCCGATCCAAAAGTTATTGTCTATCGAGAAAACGAATTTGCAATCAGTTAAGATCGAATTAAGCTTTTAAAATTCATCTATCACGTGATATAAAACAATCTTTTCATGTTAATAAGTACTGTTACAACGTTTTTATAACATGAGAAACCAACGAAAAGAAAAACACACATCTCTTTTAGTTGCTAAGTATGAAGTTAAAAAAGCAATTAGTTCATTTCTAATAGAAAATTGTGAGCAGCGAAACTTCTGATTTTGATGATGATTTGATATTTCCTATTCTTCTGCTTCTTCAGTCATAAACACAAAAGCAACGATTGACAAAAAATAATTTACCTAGTACACTGCTTCTTAAAATACATCATTTATTTCCTGACTTTCTATTCGTTTTTCGTATAATCTGATATGGATAAAATCTAAATGTAAAAGAATAAAGTGATTTAGATTGTTCAACTCATTTTCCTGAATAGTTAAATATAAATGCTGACCTATAAATAGTCATTGTATTCTGTCTAAGTGTGTTCATATTTGAAATAGGAGAACAATTCGTTTCATTATTTAGTTTATATAAAACAACTATTCTCTTTATCGTTCTTGCTGATGACTCATACTACAAAATAGAACAGTGAAAAAAATCCAATTTTCCATATAACTGTTCAATGTCAGTTCAAATACATTCTTTTTTTTTACTGTTCAAATATCAGACATATAAATACACTCAACATCGTAGAAGAAAGTATAAGTTTCTTATTCATTTTTTGTGTTCGTGCAATGTGTAGACATATATGTGTATATGTCTCATATCTACAAACATTATTTCACATAGACACAAAAATAAAAGTAAAGTGAAAAAAGTTTAATCGAAGTGTTTTATGGATAATAATTCTTCTTCAGCCCTTCCTGTCCTTGAACCGCTTAGAAAATATTCATCAAAGGTAAATTGAAAAAGTGATAAGAACTCAGTGGTCAATCATTGAATGCTTTTTTAGATTCCACCTGAACAATCTCATTATGACGGTCGACGTCTATCTTCCCCACCACCAAATGATATCAATAAGTTATACGTTAATTCCTTTCCTCAATATGATCCAGATGTGACATATGACGGGTATGATTTGACGAAAGATCTCACCCAATATCAATTTGGCGATGAACGACCAGAATCAGTAAAATCGGTGAGATTTTATTAATTTGTCCATTTTATTTTCTTGTCACATTGAAAAAGAACCTAACTCAGCAGCAACTGCGTTGAAGCCCACCGAGAATATCCTACAAAAGTGTCCCTAATCTGACAGATATACTAAACATACATGTTATTAAAAAAACATACATACATACTTTGAAAGAAGGACTATTTTCGTTAAATTCTATTCCAGAATTTCTCGGCATCTTGCTTAGAAGATTTCTAAATAGTACATTCTGGCTGAGTTTGAATTTTTGAGTAATTCTTTCTGTGCGATAAAATATTTAGTTTAGCAAAATTATTGTAAAATCTTGTTTTAGGATGTCACTAAAAATGATGTGAGAAAGAAAAAGAAGAAAAAAATCGATGATCAAGGTGTCGATAAAAACGGACGAGAACAATGGTCTGGTAGATTCGATTTCTTCTTTTCCTCTCTCGGCTATGCTGTTGGCCTCGGTGAGTTACGCTAATCTAATTACTTTGAACAATTACTTAAAAACAATTTTATCCGTTTAGGTGCTGTATGGCGTTTTCCTTATCTGTGCTATCGAAATGGAGGGGGTAAACGAGATGATGTGATTAAATTCATTAGAATAATAGATGTTTTACCTGTTTAGGTGTCTTTTTAATACCCTATTTCATATTTTTGTTTCTAATTGGAATTCCATTATTTTTTCTCGAATTGAATCTCGGTCAGTACACATCTCAAGGTGCTTTTCAATGTTGGCGTATGGCACCCATTTTTAAAGGTATGTTATTTCATAGTACAATAATGTTACTGACAAAGATATGTTTAGGAATTGGTATTTCAATGTGTTTAATGTCATTTTTTCTGTGTGTTTACTACACAATGTTAATTGCTTATTCAATCTTATATTTGGTTCTCTCATTTCGATCCAATCTCGCTTGGTCAAAATGTGGATCGTGGTCTAGTTCTAGTATGTCAATAAATTTATCACTTGACTCATTGTTATCATTTATACATTTCTAGACTGTACTGATGACTATACCAGATTCATAATGCGATGTGATTTTGAGAATACGTATCGAGATCCAAATGGAAGATGTTATTCGTGGGGTGATCAAGGATTGTATCAAATTGGTTGGTGGAATTTGCAAAGTCGTTTACTCGATCGAAAACCAGTATTACCATCCGACGACTATTTCAAGTAGGCGCATTTGGCATAAACGAATTGATATTTTCAAGAACCTGATATGTACGAATTGATATGTTCAAGAACCACATATTGAACTTATTCAGAATAAATGTACTGTGGATACTGTCGTCGAACAAGGGAAAGGTCCCCAAGTGTTCGATCGCTTTTTGAATATAGTATTGTAGATATATGTAATCGATGATGCTGATTCCGAACATCACGATGGAAACGGCATATGGATCTTTGAAGTCTTATTTCTAGAAAATAGGATCTCAAGATTCACAACCTTTTTTAGCGAGGAATCGATTTGACCATGTCAGTTTATAGAGTACGTCGAATTATTTATACGAAAAAATTTTCTCTACTATTGAATAAGCTTTAGCGAAGTTATAATGGTTTAGGTTTGAAACATTAGTATAATGTGCAGAACTGGACCGCGACAAACGAACGTCTGAATAAAAGCAAAAAGTATTCATCTAAAACGTGAAAATCGATGCAAACTAGTTCTAACAGAGCAAATATGACAGTTTCTCTTGCGAAGATACTTTGTTCTGTTTTAATCATTTGTTTTCTCATGCCTCCGAAACTCATTTTTTGGCATCACTAGAATTTCACGTATTTCTTGACCTAAATATAACTCTACTGAACTAGCATATAACTCTGCTGAAGTATATTCAATAAGTGGTGAAAACTTTTTCATATAAGTAATTTGACGTACCCTATAAACGGGCATGATCAAAAGCGAATCCTGGCTAAAACAGCTTGCGAATCTCGAGATCCTGTTTTCTAGAAACCAGACTTCAAAGCTTCATATGCCATTTCCATCATGATATTCGAAATCAACATCATCGATTACATATATCTACATATGCTATATTCAAAAAGCGATCGGACATCTAGGAACCTTCTCTCGTAACTCAGCTTGATGAAAAAATGATAAATGAAATATTTGACAAAAAGTACTGTCACATAATTCACAAAGCGAAAGAAACTTTTAGTCAAGTTGAAGAACAAATCTTTTTCTATATACTAAATTTACAGCTGTTGCCATCCGTATTGACATAAAACTACCGGATTCTGGTCCATTTCAGTAATTATATCTTGAACAAATCGCCTGGAATCGACTATACATCAACTGTTGAATGGCCATTAGCCGTCTCACTCCTGGCAGCATGGACTTTAGTCTTCATTTGTTTAATTCGTGGAATTAAAAGTTCCGGCAAAGTAAGATAAAAGTCATATTTCTCTTATTATTACCAAGATTTTGTTAAACAGACCGTCTATTCCAGCTAACCATCTACGTATGTATTAGACATGCATGTTGCATTATACGATCTGGCTGCTTTCTCCCATCTGTGACGATTAAAATATCTTTTATGATTTTGATTCAGCTGTATCACACTTACCATCACGGGGTTGCACTGCGTTCAAATTTACTTGGTACTTAAAATTATTAATTGATGCCCCATCATTTAGGTAGTTTATTTCACGGCAGTGTTTCCATATGTTATTTTGTTAATACTTGGTATTAGAGGATGGACATTACCTGGTGCCTCCAAAGGAATTGAATTTTACATGAAACCTGTAGTTAGCAAATTGTTGGACGCTCGAGTAAATGAAGTAAATCTATGGTTTTATAGGTGTTTTTAAACCATTGGTTTTTCAGGTATGGAATGATGCTGCTAATCAAATCTTTTTCGTCTTATCCGTAAGTTATGGTGGCCTAATAACATTATCAAGTTACAATCGTTTTAATCAGAATACTCTAAGGTAGAGTAAAATTCATCTAGATAGAAAAAAATTATTATAGTTTTTTATTTTTGTTTTGTTTTTGAGTAATACACTAATAATCACTCTTGCCAATGTGGCAACATCGATATTTGCTGGTTTTGTTATTTTTGCCTATTTGGGCTATCTTGCCTATATGACAGGTCAAAATGTTACAAATGTTGTATCAGAGGGTATGTAAAATTAATTCTGATAACGCAGTAAATAACAGAAACTGTAAATTTCAGGACCTGGACTAGCTTTTATTGTATATCCATTCGCTGTGACAACTTTACCAGCAGCACCTCTATGGTCAATATTATTTTTTCTTATGCTAATAACGTTAGGACTTGACTCTGTGGTAAATATTCGCATACAAAAATGATTAACGTCTTAATTCGCTTACTTTTGCTTCTTTTTTTTTTTGAATAGTTTGCATTTGTTGAAACAATTACAACCGTAATAACAGATCAATTTAATTCATTGAGACGACACAGAACTATTGTGACATTTGTTGCATGTGTATCGATGTTCGCTCTGGGATTAGTTTTATGTACAGATGTAAGTTGTTATTGTTGGTGTTTTTGTGTTTTTTTTATTTATGAATAACAATTAACGCAAATTTTATCATACAGGCTGGAATATATTGGCTTGAATTGCTCGATCGATTCACCGGTGCTTGGACTGCGTTGATAATTGGACTGCTTGAGTGTGTTTGTATTGCCTACGTCTATGGTAAACTTTTATTATACTGATAGTTTAGTCAAATTTGAATAACGTCTCCATCGTTTAGGAAGCAACAATTTTCGATCTGACATCAAAGCGATGCTTGGACGAAATCATCTAGCTGTGAAAACATACAGAATATTCCAATTTTGTTGGCTACTTGTAACACCTGGTCTTATTATTGTTCGTATTAATTTTATCTTTGAGCTATCACAACTATAGTACTGCTATTATTTTAGGCACTTATTATTCTTACATTTATCTGGTATCCACGTCTCCAATTGGGTCCATACATCTTTCCAAAATGGGCAAATAATATTGGCTGGGGTCTCTCGGGACTCATTATGTCGGGTGTTGTATTATGGGCTTTATATTCAATATTCGCCGTATTTTTCATACATCGAAAGGTATTAAAACATGATCCACTATCATCCCTAATTCACTTCTTATATTTCTATTATTTAGCCGTTCAGCTCTCTTTTTACACCAGAACCTGAGTGGGGTCCACTTCTTCCTCAAAATCGAAAAAAAATGAAGCACTATGGTAGTCAGACGAGTGGATTCTACAATATAGTTGACTGGGTTAAAAATCGATCAAAGGTAAGTCTTTTCCCAAATATCATTAGATAAATATTATTAGTTTTTCAAAACCTATATGTTCATTATGAGAGACCTGTTTTCATTTAGAATAAGTTAAGGTAAGAGAGTTTGTGCTTTGCTCATCAAGCGTTCGCGAATATATATTGCTAAATCAAATAAAAAATATTCTAAGTTGATGTGCTTTGGCTTTTGTCCTTGAAATAAAAAACCATAAAAATAAGTCTTGATTATCATCTAATTTTGTGTTATTTAGAGTGGCGACTCCAATCGATCAGGAGACGAATCATCTGTCTAGATATGGCACACATCCAGTATAACTGTTAATATCAAAACTTTTTTGTATATTAGTATTGTATATAAATAAATTTAATAATCAAACAAGAAAAGTAATAAGATAGAAAATAATATCCAAATTCTACATTGAAATCTCACATCAGTACTTCTTAAAATCAATTTAACTTTAATATTTTTGTATCATAGGTATAAATAAGGTGTATGGTGTCTTCTTTCGAAAAAAAAGCAACATAATTTTGCTAACTTGATGTATAGCATAATTAGTCGAGTCATTTCTATAACTTTAATTATTATAAGTGAATTTACTTCCGAAGTTGACTTTAGAATACAATATAACATCGGGGACAATCGTTCGCTAAGTAAATCTATGGGCGATTCCAGCGAGGGAAAATACATCGCCTTTCGGCTACCGTTATCGGTATAGGATGCTGCTGAACCAGAGGTGGGCAAGTCCGACCATTTCCAAGTCCAAGCCGAAGTTCTTCATAGCAGTTTCTGTACTACAGAGTACACGATAATCATATGTGACGGGTAAATAAATTTTATCCATACATTGATGTATGTTTGACAAAAAAAAAGATTAATAGATTAGGTATCAGATTATACTCATTCCATTGTTGAATGTAAAAGATTTTAACTCCTTGGACTTCCTTGGAGAGAAAGGGAGATATTAAAAAAAACACCCAAAGAAATCACTAGTCTGAAGTTGTTATGTAACTGTTGATTCTTTGGGTGGTACCCATCTTTTGTCTCCCCATAGCGTTTCAATAATCTTTTTTTTATTAACTTTAATAAGTTTTTTTATCTGTTGTTATTATTTTAGAGATAGGTATTTGAGCGTCGGTGGATTTATATTTCTTTACATAAATCCGTCGATAGGATGCCAGTTTTATGAACCTTGGGAAACTCATACATCCTTCCTGGACTAGAACCGGGCGGTGTGATTAAATTACTGAACTCATCACTGATATGATCCTGTTTACGGAGACGACGTAGTAAATTTCTGAAACTGTTTTCTCGAAAAATAATCGGATTTGCATATAATGACTGAAATTTTGTCTTATCATCAAGTATATTAAATGCATTTTGTCCACATAATCGATTCTATGCATTACAGCAAATGCCTTGGTCCCTATCGAATCGGGTAACGACTATCGATTTATCTATACGTAATTTCTCATTATTTATTCATACTTTATACTTTGATTCGCTTCTTGTTGTTCACTTCTCTTCCACATCTGCTCGGATTTTTGTTGCGAGATTCAATTCATTCGAGTTCAAGACGTGAAGACCTTTGTCGACGTTCTGATCGTTTTCGTATAAATCTGTATCAGTTTTTGTGATTTTTATACACATCTGTGACCTGGTGGAGAAAATGTTCGACATTACGCACTAATTTCAACTCATCAGTATGTCGAAGAATCAAACCAAGCCTTTTGCTAGACAATTGAGCTCGTCATTAGCTAATGAGCTCATCGAAAGATTTGTGACAACATGTTTATTCACATCTATGGCCTTGTCTTTTGTATTAGATGCATTCCAATGAAATTTCTTTATTTGTACGCTTCGGTTCTTGTTAAATTTAACATTCGTGAATGATAAAACAATTTGGATCATACGTTTATAGAGTAAATTAGAGACCGAGTCTTTGAGTATATTCATATTGTTTGTCTAAACGAACTACATGTTTATATTTGAATTCAATTTCTTCGTGCAGCAAACGATGCTGACTTTCTCTGTATGCTTTACTTGATAATAGTCATTTATAAGATGTTTTATACCACGTGGCACGATGTCTTTTGAACGATGGTTTTCTAGTATGTCTCTCTCGCTCGTTCGAGATATTAAAAAATTGAATAAACAAGAATACATGTAGGAACATAGTAGAATTCTGCTTATTTTCCTTTTTCGCTCCTTTCATCGTGTATTGTAGTATATATATATATATCTATATATATAAAGAAGAAAGTTTGTTTGTTTGTTCTCTATGCATTCAGTCCCTGTAAGAGCTAAAGCAGCCAAAATCTGCATGGCATACCCTTGGGTCCAGAGGAAGGTCAAGAGGGGGTCGGCGAGACCGAAGGAAGGGGGGGAGAGCTCCCGCCAGTTTTCAAAAAATGGTTGAAAGATTTTCGGATTTTTATGTTCTCCGATTTCTGAGGTACTTGCATCTTGCTTTTATATCTTCGCACTGCCCTTGGTCAAGGGCTACTTTTCAATATAAAACTTT
>CAJNOQ010008305.1:0-11327 GCA_905250885.1 Didymodactylos carnosus | reverse complement strand
GGTACACTGTTGGAAACGAGGTTATCGATTTTTGACATATTTTTGAAACTTAATTCTCGAGCACACCATCTGCTCTAAAAAGTCTTTCTACAAACCACAAGAAAGAGCACATTTGAAAGTACCCAACACAAATTGTGTTGTCGCTTTTTTTACGGAAATAATAGGAGAAGAAGAAGGTTAAGTAAAACAAACCAAATTTACAAAGTTTTTATTTTTTTCGCCCCGTGTATAATTTGCTTAGTTTTCTTGATTGAAGTTTTGAAATTAAAGTTTAGGTACGGATTTTGTAGAGACTTTCACGACGCTTCTATTAAAAAAAGAACTTATTCTGGGAGCCTAAGGAACAGGAGTTAAAGCAAAAATACCGAGACCGGATTCACAGTTGATTTTTCTTTTTTGTGAAGCACATTTCTAAGCTTATAACATTCTTACCAGATGAGCTAACGGGGTCAATCAATAGTCATCTTGTAGAGCGTTTTTTTACTGCATCTTTTCTTTATAGATATAGAGACAAATTTACTATCACTTGTTCCACTATAGAAAAATTTATTATTCAAATCAGATCAGGACTTCTGGGCCACCCTTTATTGTTTAATATTCACTAGATTGACATAATTCTCTATTTGAACAAATAGAAAAAGAATATTATTATCTATTTGGACAGATCTATACTGTTAGTTCGATTGTATTTGTACATATTTTATACGTAGATTATAGCTCTATCATCGTCATATAGTGACATATTCTTATTACTTATTGTTATATATATCTAAACTATTTTTTGTACATAATTGATTTATTGTCTCATTAATATTAGTTAATTAATAATGAAAGAAAACATATTTTTAGAGTTATTCGATTTATTTTTAGATTATGCATATTTTTTTTCTTTAAACAATTCATCATCATTATGATAGACTAAAATTCTATTAATAACTGAATGAATAAAATAAATGTAAAATTAATATATGTCAACAAACATTTGTATCAAATATCTCTTGAATGACGACAATAAACCTATTAAAATTCTATGTAATGGATAAAATCGACACCAATAAGTGAGAAAATATTTCATTTTTATCTTATATTTTAAAGGTGGTATGATAATATTCAACATAAATATAATTTAAGTCAGAATATGACTCGTTTATCAATAATTATTTTTCTTCTTCCAATATGGATAGTAATATTTATTCAAGATAATTTTTTCCATTATTTTGAGTGCAAGAAGAATAAGCTGTTTATTTGAACAAAAAAAAAAGGAAAAAAAAAACACAATGTTGTGTAACAAGAATAAAGAAGACTTCATCGTTTTGTTTTTATTATTTGAAAGATGATTATCAATGAAAATAAATGATAAATATAATTAAAACGAAACAATTTGTTGTTACGAACTTGACTCTTCATTTTTTCTTCGTCTTCTCAATACTCCTCAATCAGTACTGTTCTCTAAATAGCAGAAAAAATAGAACACTTGTTTTTTTTTTTCTCACAATTATTCAAACAACATCTACCTAAATGAGTGAAAAAGAATCACAGATATACTTTATACACCATACAAAACGTACATAAAATAAGTTTTAAAAATAATCACTGAGAATAGTTAAATAAAAGTGCTAAAAAATACTTAATAATTTCTCTATAAGCAAACAATATAGAAACAATGCAAAAAAATAAATTACCATTCTATTTTTTCAAACTTTGGACGGTGACTATAGTTGTAAAGAAAACCGGTTGATAGTTTTGCGAGAAAAAATACGAGAAACTGTTACTTCCTTATATTATCACCGAGAAACCAAAATAATAAAATATAAATATAAGGAAAAATTACCTACATCAAAAATTTGTGTACATGAGAGAGAAAAAAAAACATAAAAAGCTGACAAACATATCAAAAATATAAAGTCATGTTACGATAGAACTTTCTTTTGTTTATTTCATTTGTTTTTGAAATTAAACAAACCTAATCTGATAATAATAATTACAAAAAGCAACAACATAGATTTTTGTATAAAACACAAAAAAACAATAAAATTTACAATAGTTAAAAGATAAAAAAGTTTAATTTATGTTTTTATTTCTTGATGTATTTAATAATTAAAATTTTAATTTTAATAGATATCGAATACGACATTGATCTTCTCTATAAATTAAATATTCACTTTGACTGAAACTCGATGATGTATGTGTAGTCTGAACTGGTTTTCCACATGGAACAATAACCGGTTTTTTTTCGATTGTCAACGGTGTATCCTTTGTTGGATCTAAAACACATCAGAAACAATACAATATAAAAAAAATATTTATTATATGTACATAGATGTATACGGATGATGATAATCTAAATATCTCTACACTATTCGTTCTATTAAATTACTTACCAGGTTCAGTTTGACCTTTAGCAATAACACAATCGTAACCTGGTGGTGGTTTTTTGAGACTCGGATTATCGCTAGTAATATGATGTTCTTTGCCCAAAGCAACTTCGTTCTAAAATATAAATGTTCAATAAGAAAAATCTCGCAGAATGTTTTGTTAGAATAAAAATAAAGCAAACAACTATTCCACATACCAAGAACATGATACCAGTTTGTGTTCCTCCATCGGTTGTTGTACCAACTAGATAGAAGAGAAAAAAATATATATGAAAGAAGATAATTTTAACACACTTTGTTTACATACCATAGCCAGCTGATTTGCCATTCTCAGATGCAAAATAGATACCTTTGCCTGAAAAAACGTACATAGATACAGTTAAAACAAAAAAGACGTTTTTAAAATATAAAAATACTAACCAACTCTTCCACCAGAATGTGGCATTATTCTTAATCCACTTTTTAAAATTGCCACAACAACAGCAACATTAGTTCCATGCCACAATAATTTTCGATTAGTAATTGCCTCATGAGTAGCAAAATTTGCACCTTCAAATTCTCGTCCGACACGCCAGACATTCTCAATTTTGCATTTTCGATATCCTTGTGTATTGTTCGTATATTCGTCAATTATCTATATTTGCAATAAAAACCGTACATAATTATCAGACTATTCAAAACAATATTAAACTTACTTTGAATTCGTTCGACTTCTTATCAACCAGTTCCAATGAACATCTTAATGCACCATAGTTAACATCATACGGATGAGGTTTTGCATCCTAAAGATCCAAAATGTACAAATCCCTTAACAATTGAGTAATTAATTTGTACTACTTACAGTCGTATCAGTCTCAGATTTTTCCGTTTGCAATGTTTGAGCTAATTCAATATCGGCCAAAACCTGATAGAAGGTATACACATTTGAAGAGGTATCGGTTAAATTTTAGTATCTACTCACCGCTAACATATCATATTTTTGTTGTAATGCTTCTCGAGTATTAATAGGTTTTGGTCTCGTACGCCCAAAATCATGCGGAATAGCTAAAACAAAAGTATTTGTGAATACAAATATATATGTATCAATACAAAATAATTTTCATGATTAAATTTTGTACCTGTATAAAATTTTGATGAAATATCATCCAGATTGCCTTTTGTTTTACTTTCTATGACTTTTTCAAGCTCTTCTAATATTTCAAAACCTAAACAGAATAATAAAGTCATCAGAAGACTTTGATGAGAAAGATAATAGAGTTGAGAAGAAAATCAATTACCTTTCGCAATTTGTGTTTTTGATAATTTGCCAAGTGGCATTTTTTTAACATCTAAAATAGAAGAAAAAACATGAGATTAGTTTAAAATAGAATTTAATAACATTGTGTGCTCAGAGAAACAGATACAGGCTAGTCTGAAGTTATAAATCTAAGCATCAAGAGATCCTGATCTAACCAGTTTGTACAGGTCCTCGAGCCACCTCTCCAGAAGAATTTTTAGAATCTAGATTAAAATATTTATAATTAAATTGAAACTTTTTGGTAGTTGTAAAAATTCTTCAGAAGAGGCGGTTCGAGGACCTTTACAAACTGGTTAGATCAGAATCTCTTGGTGTTCATATTTATAACGAGAGGTAAGCTTTCAAAAGATACATTCAAAAACGCAATAAGGCACAAAGGAATACTAGATTCATAATAAGCATCAAGAATTATCCTAGAAAAATTAGCTTTACTGAGAAAACCATGCGTGAAGGTTCCCTTGTGAGATTTTAACAATTTAAAACAAGTAGTGTTTTATAATCACCTATATCAAACTTTTTCAGGGCATCTTTAAACATGTCAGTATCAAATATAAGTTTCATCAATGCTTGTGTTGCCGTATCTAATTTTGATGGTGCATAAACTGTGCCATCTGTAGCTGTTACCTGCAAAATCAAAGAAATAAATAAATAATACTCATTTAATAAAAAGGTCCTGTTGTACAACGTCATACCGTTTTCGTTGAAACCACACTCTTCTCTTCTTCCTCTTCACCTTCTTCACCAGCTGTTTCGATTAACGTATATTTTTTTGCAACCGCTTGAAAATCAGCACGTTGTTTCCAATTATTTTTTGTTTTATCTTTAAATTTATGTTCGAATTCTTTTATTGCCGGTTCAGGACTATTATATGGACCACTAAGACCATTATTACTACCAACTTCACCCTGAACACAAACGAGGATGTGATACAACAAATGTTAAGTCATTAAATAAGGACACTTACAACGCGCCCCCATCTGTTCCAAACATAATATGATGGACCCTGTTTTAAAACTTGAATAACATAAAATTTGTTGTTATTATGACCAATATTTGTCTGATTTAACATAGCATCGTAATCTTCATAGACCTTAATGGTAATAAAAAAAACACTAAGCTTGTACATTTTTAATACTAGAAAAGACCAACCTGATAGTTTGACGCACCACCGATAATATGTTTATCTGGTGTATACTTTTTCTTCTTATCTTGATCAGCTGCACGAAGCTTTTTAATTATCTCTGATTTCCCCGATATTTCTTCATCATTTACTGCTTCTTCTTCCTGAGAAAACGTAACACGTTTCCTAATAAAAAATCTAACAAAAGAATCTTTCGTATTACTTACTTCATCTTCTTCATTTTCTTCTTCGGGTTCTTCTTCGAGTTTGCGTTTCTTTGTCGATTTTGCTTTGGTTGCCGGTGGTGCTGCACGTTTTTTACCTGCTGCACGGGTTGACGCAGGCTTTTTGGCTTTTGAAATAGCCGCCTTTGTACCACGTGTGGTCGCTGATGCTTTTGTAGCAAGAGCTTTTGTTTGTTTTTTTGGTGCCATATGATATGACGAAGTAGGGATACTCTGAAATCTACAAGGCATAATTTGGTTTGTGAAAGATGCATTCTTACAAAATAACTGACTATAACGCAAACGAGAAATATTATCCTGTTCGTTAGAAAACTGCAATCCCTATTAGTATATTCTATTTAACCTCTATACCTAGAGAGTTTACTTGGTACTTTAGTTTAACGACAACTTTCGTGAACAGAGATTAACATGTTTTAAGAAGAAAACGCGCTAAACACATTCGCGATTAGAACAAAAAAAATGTTGATTATAGTTAAAGAAATCCTTATCTGTTCTTTATGGTGCACTGTAGAGGAGCTGTTCAAGTCCAGATTAAGCGAACTAGAAAGAAGTACACACAGAAAGGAAAAGAACAGATTGAAAGTAACAAAAATCAGATTTACACGAATGATAGAATCGAACTCATGAACTTACATTTAAGAAACTCTCGAGAAAGCCGCTTTAAATGATAAGAAAAAACTCGACTTCATATGCTTTGAACTCGGAAAAGTATCATAGAAACAAAAAGAATTGAAGAAAATAGTCCTCAAAATGAAAACAGAAGTTGGTTTTATATGTTTTAGTTATTATTATATTGTTTTTATGTTTGTTGTTGCAAATTGCATGGAAGTTTTGCAATTTCATTTCGTTCGTTCGTATTAGTTGAATTGAAGGCGAATGAACTTGTTTGCCAGATGTCATCAATATGCAGTGCTTAAAACTTTTTGGTATACTTTAAGTATAAGTACCACCAATAAATTGAGATCGCTCTCATTTTCTAATTTCTCTTTCAATGGATTTGTAGCTAACTTGTTTTGGAAGTTCACAATGTTAATATCTAAAAAAATGGACATATATTTTTTTAATGGATACATGGTTTTTAGTAATAACATGAAAAATTCACTAGGCTATTATATATGACTGATGTTCTTGAATAGTAATAAGAAAAGTCTTTAAATCTTCAATTATTATTTAATAAGATTTACCCAAAAGTTTTATGTAAAGCAAAGGTGTCCCAGATCAGTTCGATAAAGTCATCTTTTAACTATCGATTGAAGTTAGGTTAAAGTATACATATACATCATTTACTTATTAAAAAAATAAAAGTTTGTAAAACAATAAAACCTTCGACATAAGATAATGAAATCTAAAGAGGAATACAGAATGTTTATAAACATATTATAAAAATATACAATGTGGACGTTTGTTTGGTTTTTTTAATGCAAGTCTTGCTGCATGTACAAAAAGTTCATGCACACCTTCACGAGTTTTGGCTGAACATTCTATATAATCATTTACTTTGATTTGATTTGCAATCTGTCTTCCGACTTCTTGCGATACAGGTTTTTCATCTTCTTGTTTGAGTTTTTGAATTGTGAATGGATCTGTTCTAAGATCTTTTTTACATGCTACCAAGATAACCGGACAGAGACCACAAAAATGACGTATTTCAGGCATCCATTTTTCAATAACACTTGTAGCTGATACAGGACTATCCACACTAAAACAGATCAGAACTACGTTGGTATCAGGATATGATAATGGACGTAGACGATCATAATCTTCTTGACCAGCTAAAATGATGCACATAAAATGTTACTATTAATGAAGCAAATGAGACGCATACCTGTATCGAATAACGCCAAGTCCACCTGTAAAAAAATGAAACAGTGAACAAAACATTGAAGAAAAACATTTTTATATTTGCAATATTATAATATTAACAAGTCTAAATCTTAGAAAAGTATTATCATCTTTGGTATACTACATTATAACATACCGTTTTTCCGTCAACTTCGATATCTGCCACATAAGTGTCAAAGATTGTTGCATCTAAAGTATATAGAGAATATTTTTAAAATACAATATAATAGATAAATTTATTTATACCATGTGTTGGAATAAATTTATCATCTTTAAAAGCAAAAAGAAGGCATGTTTTTCCACACATGCCATCACCAACAATGACCAGTTTTTTACTTTTACGACCACTAGACATCTAAAATAAAAATACTCCAAAATGCAACTATACGCATACATAAAATTTGATAGGATATTAGTATTCACAAATTTGAATATATCATTAAAGAAATATTTCTTATATTCGTCAAAAAACAAACTCTATGTTTTTCAGGTAAAATTTTAAATTTTGTTTACCTCTCTCACTTGCAGGTAATAAAAATATTGCTATCAAAATGTGCCTATATCGATTAATTATTATACTTATTTAGTGGCACCTACATATAATATGCTTGTTCTATACTTTACATTATCAAACAAAAATGAAAAAACGAAATAAAAATAAAAACAGAACGAAAAATGTGCTTGCTTTTTTCGAACAAATAAAACTGAATGTCGTTACACTACTAAAGAACGACAACAATGAAACAAAAAAAAAGTGATGAATTTGGCTAATTCGACTTTTGAAGTATTACGTAGACGAAACAAAAATCTTCCGAAAATAATTTTAGATTAAACAACACTCGACACTTTAATTGTAGACTGCCTTTCAGATGCAGGAGGTTTAATCACACTTTTTACCTAGAAAAATTTATTGAATATTTACCAAAGAAAGACCCATAATCGCTTGATTCTTAGACTTATGTTTAACTCATATTTTCAAACACATATATACAAGAAAAAATCAGAGAACAAAGTCGTAAGGAGTATGTATGTATACTAACGACATCGAAGTTAAGCACATATGCAGTTGTACACTCCGACGAGTGATAAAAATTCCTATTAATTACTACAATAAAGTTTGCTTCGTAATGAAGTCGTGCATTTGGCGTAAAGCAACCTTTAGTCTCTACACCTGACCGCCAAAAGTGAACAATATGAATAGATATTAACAGTTCAAATTAGCGATATTGGAATATTCGGAGCTTGGGAAACTATTTAAATATTGGATAAGGGAAGTGAAATGTGAAATGAGTTTTTAGTCTACTGTGATTTTGCAATTTTAAACAGGTGAAAAGTAGAGTTATACGATTGAACAAGCTATCTTCTATGATTTGAAATAGACAATGTAAATTTATTATACAAAATTCTTTTACGGCAATCCTATTATAAAACTTGGAACATGTTAATTCTCTCTGTATTGTCATCAAGTAACCAAATTTTGATTTGATTACCATTTGATTATGTGACTCACGCATTGGATCAGTTGTAGATATGAATAAGACCAATTAGACCAATTTATTGTGATGTATGTGATAAATTTAAGGAAAACAAATAATTTTTAAACTATTGTGTGTTCATCGTTTGATTAATTTAAAAGAAATTATTTTAATTTAAGGTGATAAAAGTTTGAATGATCACTAGACCAATGTATATGAGACAATTTATGATTAATAATGAGAATTGATGTTGAAATTATGACTAAAGAACTTGACAATGATATACAGTGATTTGAAAGTGTTCTGAAACAAACACATTCATAGTTGCGGTCATCCTGTCTATAGTAAGAAAATGAGCATCCCGAATTTCACTCGGTCGGCTTAATGTTACTACCTGTTGTACACATATCATAAAATAGGCGTGTTGGTCTAACTGTTAAATCAGTTTAGTAATTTTTTTATGTTGAGTAGATTAGAAAGTCTACTGAGTAAAACGATGGTTAAAGTACTTGAAAAAAGAGTATAATCATTATGAGTATTCATTGTAAAGTTTAAAATCATGTTCAGTTCATATGTGGTCACGAAAAGATTGAAATGGGTAAAATTACAGAAGTTTCTTCTTACAATAGAATAAGAAAAAGAAAACCGTGTGGGAATCTTATTGATATATGCTGAATCATCTGAAACACCCTAAAAATAAATAGCTCCCATAAATACAAAGAGAAAGAAAAAGTTTATCGTTTCCAAGAACGATCTTTTTTTAAACGTGTACAGGATTGCCAATTGTGACAAATGCAGTGCTTAACGTAAGTAGTGCACCAAATAAATAACAAAAAAGAAAATTAAAATAAACATTATCTTCTTTTTATTTACCATTCTATCTGTTTAAAATTCTTGACCTCTAATGTGTTATTTTAACAGATAAATGCATGAACTGTGTATATATCCAGTAAGTAGCACTTGATTGATCAATGGGTCATTCTCTCCACACACTGTTGTACTAAACAAACCCTATATACCATAAAAGTATGCAAGCGTAATTAAGTATCTCACATAAGAAACGTCGGAGTTTTTGTAAATATATTGCTGTTGTGAAAGTTCGTATACTTTGGTTAAAGCAGATATTTAAAAAGTAGTTTTAGTTCATTTAAAGTTATCTGTAGTTGTTCTATTTTCGAACTATCTTCTTCTAAACAACAATAAAGCCTGTTTTCGTCTCACAGAAAGGAGAATATTTATTTGAGAACGTGTGATCAAGCAAAGTAAGATGCGACCTTAACAAAAATGATAAAGTATAGATATTCTCTAATTCTATTATTACGCTGTTTTTTTTGTTTATAGTTACTAGAGGCATGTCGTAAATAACTCATGAAATAAAAAAACGTAAATATTTCTGTTAATTGAGAAGAAAAGAGGATTTTGTTTTGCGCAGAAGCGTCCTCTTCCCAGTCCGATCTTGATCAATACTGCGGTTACATATTCTTGTTCTATCAGATCATATCCATCACACGCTATTTCTCACTGTATATAGAGTGAATGTACTTTTAATTACCAAATATTTCCAGAAACAAATGATCACCAAAAAAAGATACTTTTGATCACCAAATGTGTCACATTTTGGTTTCATTCCTGTACGCCATATTTAATAATTCTATAAAATTTAAAAAATTGTTTTTTCAACATATCCTATTCCTCTTATCTCTCTCCTTATGGCCCTAAAAATCCAGTCGAAAAAGGTTCAGTAGTAGCTGTAGTCTTCTTTGGAAGAAGTGAAATAACACGCAGTATACAAAATATACTTTGCATCTTATGTACATGGCGCAGAGTCAAGGACTCGGAAACAGAATGGTGATTTGTCATCAAAAAAATTGATCCCCCGGATAAATACTTACGTCACAACTAAACTGTAAACTCTAAAACGGGGTAATAGATGCCTCAGTTAGAACTTTTCAATCTTTTCTAATAAATAAACTTTAGATGGTATCCATAATCAACGTGATCACTTTTTTACGCCTTTTCTACCTTTCTACGCCTTCAATGATCGATCGATGACTTCCTCCCGCCTAATAATGCCAAAATATTATTTACCGATTTTCTCTAATGTGACATTTGAATAGAAAAAAGTGTATTTTCTACGCTTACTAGTCAGCGCCCGATCGGTATGTACGCCCAATCAGGATATATACCCTGATCGGGATATCATTTTTTACAGTAAACTTTTTTTTATATCCCGAACGGGATATAGTTTGAAATTATATTCCGATCAGGATTTAATTCGATATACCGATTGAGATATCAAAAAAATCTATATCCCAATCAGGATATCGAAAATTTTAATTTTTAATTTGTATTGTAAGAAAATGATAAATTTGAATTATATGAGAGCTGAATATTTTGCTACCTCTTCTTCTTTATTGTCCCTCTCTAACGTTCTTAGTATTGTCTTTTGTTTCCTCCAGCTGGAAGACGGTCGGTGTGGAAAGCGATTAGATCAAGAGTATATCCCATTATGAGCAATAAAAGATTAACAGCCTATTTCTAGATCGTATATAAATTCGACTAAAATTTGTTTTTTTACACACTTTTGATCAAACACAACAGAATTCGATGTAGTTTTCCGAGCACTTTCTAATGATGGTGTCAATTTTTCCCCAGAACGTCGTCATTTTTCCCTTAATCGTTTTTACGACGAAATTTTGTGTTTTATATCCCGATCGGGATATTAAGTTTTTTCTATATCCTGATCGGGATATAGCTATATCCCCATCGGAACATATATCCCGATCAGAATATAGGAGGTGTCCTCTTACTGCCTAAAGATAATCATGTAATATAGAGATACTATCTTACCCTGATAGACGTTTTTCGTCACTTACCTTTATTTTCTAATGATGTTACGTTCTCTGATTCCACGATATGATGTTATTGTGAGCGTCAGTAACGATCATTATAAATTGGTATATTCGTACAATG
>CAJNOQ010008304.1:0-11328 GCA_905250885.1 Didymodactylos carnosus | reverse complement strand
CTATAACTTTGCAAAGAAAGGTCGTGTAGAGCTGGAAGACGTCTCATTTTAATCAGAAATTTGCGGGCTACAATTATATCTCATTAAAAGAAGGGTTTAGTTATCTTTTAGAGTTCTTGAAAAACTGATTTTCCAGAAAACGGGGTCTTCAAGAGTCATAGGCCCGAACCCTTTTAGGATTTTCTTAGTCTCACTGAGTCCTACTTATAGCTAAAATATGGAGTCAAACGGCGTCCGACAGTTGGATAGGTTCCCTCGTCAGAAAAGAAGTCTGATCTGAAATTTTGAAAATCTCAGTAAGCACTGAACGAAAAAATGCATATGCTGGTTTTCGAGTTTCAGTAGTGAATTATAAAGATACATTGTTTAGCTATCATTTCCGTGAAAGTAAAATATATTGTTCTTCTCGGAATACTAGAAAACTCCATCGTGAAAAAGGATGCAAACGGCCCAAAAAGTTAAAATTTGAATTTCACGAAAGGTCAAACGAATTTGTATCTTGAAAGCGATATCCATGTTTGGTATAGACAAATTAAAATGCCGACCAAAGGTTTATCTGATTTTGTTCTTCGCTATTTTCTCTTTTGAGTTTTGTTGCAAAATGTTTGCGCTATGTATTGCGCTATCCAATGGTTAAGATATTTGGAACTGGTTTCCGTTGGAATCCTCGGACTTGAACTCTTCGGATTTTCTAAAATCTTGGCTTTCCAGGAATGTGGTTTTGCAGGAGTTTTAATGGAATTCTCATATACACCTCAGCTAATTGGAGGTCTTTCAGCTATTCTAGATATAACGGTCAAAGAGAAAACAGCCAAAAACAAACTCACACAAATTTTTGGCCGATACTTTGATTTTTCTATATCGAATACGAGTTGTATCCTCTTTTGTTTGTAGGGAAAGGGGATTGAAAGAGTCGTACAGTCTTCGACTGCGGATATCAGTTGATCATAAAAAATTTTCGGCTCGTCTATATCGAGAAACGTATAGAAAAATCTTCTCTACAAGCTCCGATTAAAGGTAACCTAGAAATACCGGGTGCCGATTTCGCTTGAAATTAGCCCCATCCTTTGTATCAAGCAACCAGAAAAAGTGGATGTTTTAGCCTGTTCAAGAAATACTCGCAGAAAGAAATGATACTAGGTGTTTGACTTATTCTTAGGTGGATCCAATCGCTTTGATCCTTCCTTATCCAGCACATATCGAGCTATTAATCAATCATTTTCAATCAGCTACGGTGATGGTTCATCTGTCATAGGAAAACTCAGCAATGACACATGCACAGTAAGGCATTGCTGTTGTCTTTAACTTGTAACATATTTGTTCTTGTACCATTGATTAAGGTGGCTGGCCTTTCAGTGAAAGGTCAAATATTTGCTGGAATAAATGAAGCATCGGGCATGAAAGAAAATTTATATGATGGTATTCTCGGTTTAGCCTATCAAAGTCTGGCGCAAACTGGAAGCGCACCGCTATTTTTTAATATGTATAAGCAAAAGTTAATAAAACAACCAATCTTTTCATTTTATTTCAATCCGAATACACCCACGCAGTATGTAGATTTTATTATATTCGTGCGTAGGATAACATCAATAGAGACATCGAATCCCACATAACAATAATGTTTTTCTGAATAAACCAAAGGATGAGGAGGAGATTCAAGGGTATCATCGGTCTTTCTTCATCTTGTAGACAAATGTGAAAGAAACGGTTCGATTGAGTCCGAATTTGTATCAGGGACGGACAGACAAATGAAAGAGAAATCTTACACTGTAATGCATAAAAGAACATGTCACACACCGAACAGGCTCCGGCGAGAATTTTTCCCCAAGTCACAATTTTTTATTTCTTAACTATTCGTTGAGAAAGTACTTTGACTCCCGGCACATAGCCTCGTTTCAGTTTCCGTAGGTGAAAGGTCTCTTTCAATCTTGCTTAGAGCATCACAAAGCGGTGAATTAATACTTGGTGGTACTGATATATCGAAATATCAAGGTTCAATAACCTATACACCGGTTAATATAAAAGGCTATTGGGAATTTTCCATGAATAGTGTTAGTGTTGGAAGTAAAAAAATATGTTCATCTGGATGCTATGCCATCTCTGATACCGGGACAACATTAATACAAGGACCAGCGGCACAAGTCAAACAACTGCAACAATTATTAGGTGCTGTATATGAATCGCATACTCGTTTAGTAAGTAAAACAACACACAAATACTTATATCAAAATATTGGAGCCGTAAAATGGTCCAATTGCATAAGATGGGAACAGCGTTTTCTATTTCGACTTAGACACGAAAGCACTGCAAGTTTGTTGTGCTTTGTAATCAGGTCGAGCTTGGTAAAACGCTTTTAAAAAATTTTTTACATTGTTTTGCTTAAAAAATGTCGATTATCTGTCCGACTATCGTTCAACTTTGCTTACTTTTGGCCAAGATCGCAGTGTTTCTGAGAACGCTCACACGGTGTGCTGAGAGACATTTTCAAGCGCAAGATGGCGAGAAATCTTCAACGCTCTTACATCTATCAACGATCGATTAGGATTTACTTAATAGGGAAGCCATTTGACATATTCAGGGCAATGTAGGTCATCGGTGCCCTACCATAACTTACCAAGGGGGAAACAGCTGAATTTTTAGCTTAAAAAATCGGTTTAAATCGAAAATCGCTAAGAATCGTTAAAAATCCCTAAAAATCGCTCATGATTTTATCTTTTTTTTTAATCTTAAAATCAGCTGTTTTCCCCTTGTAACTTACACTATACGTGATGTAAATATTGCTAAAATATGTTTTTATTCCTGTTAATGTGCGTTTTTGTTTTGTTTTTAATAGTTCTTACATAAAATGAGACGTCTACGAACTCTGTATGTGCTTTTGTTGTCACAGTATAGTACGATCAATTTGAAGAAAACGTAGTGCACTTACGGCGCCACACGAAAAGTGGTCTATAATTCTACGAACTTCTTGCATTTTTTCAACCAGTAATTACTACTGTTGATCTAAAATACCGTTTTCCTATACATAGATTTAATCTTTCTGCATCCAAAATCCTATGTATCTCCTGTCTATTTCCTACTAGGATCCTGACATTCTTTTAAATAACTTTTTATTCAGATCTTAGATGTTAGAATTCTACTAGAATAACGCTTAGCTTTGTTTAGGATCCTAAGCAAATCTAACGACCTTCAGATACCCCTGATTTCAAATTGACTCTGTTAGCATGTGTCTAAAATTTGGTCAGGAAATGCATGGGTCTCTTACTAGTGTTCTGTGTTGCATTACGAATAAGCCGTATACACCTGCTAGTACTCTCCTACACGCAATTTATACGGCCCGATTTCAAGCTGTTTGAGGGCTAGATATACCGACCTCATCACAATGTGAATATGGCTCGTAGCATGTAAACATTAGATTAATTCCAATGATTCAGTATTCTAAGCATCACTCATCTCTCTTCTTGTGTTTGCTTTGTTTTTAGTATTTCGTTGATTGTGAATCACGTTTGTTATCGTCATTTCCAAATGTGATATTCACAATTGGTAATAAAGCATTTATCTTAACGCCATTACAGTATTTAATTATTCTTCCAGTAGGTAATAAACAGTATCTTTGTTACACTGTATTTACAGCCGGCGATAACAGAGATGCTTCAAAAAAATTATTTTGGATATTGGGCGATGCTTTTCTTACACGATTCTATTCCATATATGATATTGGAAAAAATCGTCTAGGATTTGCTAAATCTACATTATATAATAGTCTACAAACAGTACCTGCTGGAGTATTCAAAAGTGGATAACCATAAACTGTCCTTCTATCTTATGGTATTAAGAAACTTTTAAACAATATAGCTTTATCACTCTACAACGAAACTTATCACAATCTTCTTCATCATCAGATATGCCTAGTGTTGCCAATGCTTGGCGTTTCATGGATCAGTTAAGAAGTGGGACAGTTTGTCCGCTAGTTGGAAAGATTACTTGAAACAAACAACAAAACTTATATTTTTCTGTAGTTCTTTCATCTTTGGTTTTCTTTGCTTCTACCCATCCTTCTCCCATACAGAATTCATTATGAAAAGGTCTTTAGTTTCTGCCGCTCGCAACTCGATGTAAATACACAATCAACTAGATTGCAATTGCGCTGCGCACAAGTTGCGATGTCGACAGACTCTGTCTCTGACTGAACCTACTGCTCTAAAAAGGTCCTATTAGTAGACTCTGAGCATTGCATTTTTGCTTGGATCTACTCTTTGAACTGCTTATACATAACTTTATCGCTTCTTCTGTATTTCTTCATATTCGGACCAACGAATCTTCCTTTTCTTGTTTTCTTTTTCTCACTAACGAAAATTCTTTTCTCAACAAAGAAATAAACCATTTATTATGTTCTCAAAGTTCTCCGTAAAAAACGGCATCGGCAACAAAATGTATGAAAAACTACTAAGTCCAAAATACATTTACCGTTAACTTCTTCCAGCTTAGGGCGCCGGATATGGATCACTGCTCGAAAACTGAACAAGCATTGGCTAATCTAGAGTATATCAAGATCAATATCCGGTTTTCAGAACTTTGTAAGCGTTCATCTCACGAACCGTCTAGTAAAAGAGGTCCAAACTTGGTGGGTGATCAGCATTAGGTAAGAGCTATGACCACACAAAACTAGAAGTTCCTAACTATCGTGGCAAGTACTCAAAGGGTTAGTTATCCTGGTAAATCCATTTACACAGAGCAACTACTATCCATTCCAAGATACAGTGCCGGTGGCCATTTTTGGAATAACTTTTGATAGGAATGAGATAGAGACCTGCGATTTTCGCTGTTCGATAGCCAAGACTTGAGCGGAACTTTTCACAAGCGGAAACAACCTTTGAAAAAATTTCAAAAATCGAGTTTCCAGCGGATCTTTGGAAAACCAGCCTCTTTCTTAGAAAACTAACATACAATTTTGGTAATTTTTTTGCATGCGTAGATAGTTCGGACGTTACTCTACAAAATGATGCAAGTCCCGGCTTTCCAGCTATCTTGGTTGGGATAGAGCTCGCTTTCCCCGAGCACGTAACTATCTCCGAGCAGACATCTCTGAGAATCTCGAAATGCCATGGAATATAGGCAATCGACTACGCTGAGCATAGTGGCAACATTTGTTTTTATGTAGAAATGAATGTAACTCCGCCCGAGGCATTTTTATGAAAACCGATTTTTCGTCTGTTACTAGCAAAAATTAAAATCCCTATATCTCGATCAAATATCACGTTGAGTCAAGGAACCTTTGAGGAAAGCCTTAAACGGTGCCATATATTGTTGATCACGTTGATCGCACCGTCAGCAGAACACTGACGGTTTGAGATTTTTTAGAAGGTTTCTGGAAAACCTTAAAACGATGCCCGGCTGAAATTCACCTTTTTCGTCTTCGATTATGCTTTATGAGCTGCTCTCAGCGCTTCCTGAAAATTTCCTCGAGTCAGCATGAGATCTGATCGAGACATAGGGATTTTAATTTTTGCTAGTAACAGGCGAAAAGCTGTTTTTTCACGAAAATGATCCTCTGGAAACCCGATCTTTGAAATTTTTTCAAAGGTTGTTTCCGCTTGTGAAAAGTTCCACTCAAGTCTTGGCTATCGGATAGCGAAAATCGCAGGCCTCTATCTCATTCCTATCAAAAGTTATTCGAAAAATCCCCATCGGCACTGTATTTTGGAATGGATAGTAGTCTTTTTCGTCGTCCGTAACACGTCATGTTCTTTGATACACAAAGGTAGGATATCACAAAAAAGCATAAAAAAGACGTGTGGCATTCGAAGATACCCAATGATGCTAACTAAAAAATTTAATGAAATGTAAATTGTTTTCGAAGAATGCAATTTGTATAAATTGAGCTGCATCTTTAGTTCAGTTCGTGAGAAATTATTTGTTCGAACAATTTGAATATAGATGAGCTGAACGCATAAATCAGTTCAATTGAGCTGGAACTATCCTCATAATTCAACATAAATCGATTAAACTGCAATTCTTCCAGATACAGTTACAAAAACTCTCAGTTGTCTTACTCTGTTTGTCACATCACACAAGAAAAGTAAAAGTAAAATCAAGTACTGAGAGAAACGTTTGGAACATTGCTGGTCAACTATGGTAAATCATAATTTGACTACAAAAGCTCTCAAAAACGTTACAGATTGCTTCGAACTTTTTCTCACGACTTTACTGGTAAAGTGTTCAATCGATTCGTTCAACGATGACCAAGTTCTTTTACAGTTGAGTCAATTTGTTTATGAAATTCTTCAGGTAGTATAAATAAATAAAATGGAATGAAAGTACAGAACTTTTGTCTGCAAGTTTGTATATACCATAAAACAATATTATTCTCTTTTGTTTTTTCTTTCTGTGTTAATTGGCACAATGTAGATGAAAAAGTCTGCTGAATAGAATGGTGTGCACCTCATCGGCCGTCAATTAGTTTTAAACGTAAAATAGCTCATCTTGTATTATTTCAATTAAACCATAACAGATACATGCAGTTTTTCAAGCACTATCCAATGCTATATTTAAAGTTATTTTTTGATAAATTTTAGATAGACCAAACAACTTTTTATGCAAAATTTGACTAACTAATTAAAAGCTCAATTTTTATCCGCCAGCTATAATTATTTTGATAGAAGAATTTTAGATAAAAATTTGCAGTTAATAAGGAATAAAGCTGACACTTAGGAGTTAGAGCTATCGAATGGTAAAAAAGAAATCTGCCTATCTTTCTTTCTTCAAGAGATAATGGTGTTACAATTTTTTTCTTTTTCCACTAACTGTATCCCTCTGTCATTGTCTATCGTGTAGCTATGGGCAGGATCGGGACTGGGACTAAGAAAGATTTTTCCCGCAACTGGGATTGGAGCAAAGAATATTTTTTGACAATTTCGTAAAAGCAGCTAAAAGTTTACCTTTTTTCCATATTTAAATATAAACTCTTAGAAAATTTAGGGGGTCAGTACTGAAAACTCGTCCATATCTAGTATCGTATCATCAGTAGTCCTTTTAATAGGTATTCTCTCTTGCTCTATTCGTTGTATATAGATATCTTACACATTTCGAATTCGGAAGATTCCATTCATTCTCGCTTACACATGTCAGGTACTTTCTTTTCTTCCGCTCAATTTTTCTACAATAAAGTTTTCCAAAAGATACAAGAATACTCCATTTGTGTCGAAATATAATCCAATTCTGTTGCGCTCATCTATTATGTTAAAATTAGTGTTTCTAGCGTAGGATTTACCTCCTTTTTTGCTAGCGTTCCTCCGGAATAGCAAGATTTTGCTATTCCTCCTTGATTCCTCTTTTTTAGAAAAGCCTCAGTACAGCAGTCAGCTTTTAAGTGAAAATATGCCATTTTCTCTAAGAAATGAGTTTCATGATATGTGTATCACACAGGAATGTCCAAAAAATGAACATGTACAAAACAGCAGTGTTAAAAATTTGAACTTAATGTTAGTATAAGTTTTAGGAATATTTATGAATTTGAAACCTGATTCTTGTCAGCTATAAAAGGACGTTTTCTGGAGGCCTAGTTTTGTCATCTGAATCAAACTTCTTCCAAACGTCGGAAACTTTGCTCACTTAGGACTTTATAATCCAGCTGTTTTCCATTGACATCCACTAGAAACGATTTTATAGTCACTATTCCGCTTATACTTATAAAACCACGAATCTCGAAATCAGCTTGGTGCTTAGGAATTAACGGAAAATAGCCTACAATAATGTTTTGGTACATAATTACGGTAACATCTGTCGATTCTGAACGTAACATTTATTGCTGTAAGTGTTCGAAGAAATATCGAGAATACCACCGAATGCATTACACGCCGTTGCTACCACTGTTTTCAATTCTGACGGTGCTACTGTTCAACCAAAAGATTGCACCCATTCATCCCGATTATATGAGCACGGTCCATCTTCAGCGTCACCGTTAGTTAATAGGTTGTTCAATCTGGAAAATGTCGTGCTTTGGAAGTATTGCTTCATAGAGTTTACAGTTAGACAATGAGAAATTGCAAATAGCAGTGAGATCATTTACTATCACTAGACCAGCTTCAAGAAAAAGTTTAGATAAAATGTCACGACTAGTTGCTTTATTTGGATTTACTCGATTTAAACATTTCCCAATTTCAGCCGGAGTAACAGTAAAAAGTGAGAGCGTTCATGCATTTGTGAGAATAATGTTAGGAGGAATGACTTTGTTGTACTCTCGACCACTCCCACTCATCGTACAAATACTGGGTTAGAGAAAGTGGTTAGAGCAAAGTGCGTAAAATGAGACATCTGCCAGCTCTGCATGACCTCTCTTTGCAAAGTTATAAAATTTACAAGAAAAGCCCTAAATTATTCATTGTCAGCTCAAAGCAACAGAAATAAGAAGAAATTAATTGAGGGCTTTTCTTGTAAATTCTATAACTTTGCAAAGAAAGATCATGCAGAGCTGGGAGATGTCTCATCTTAATCAGAAATTTGTGAGCTACAATCATGCTTCATTAAGAAAGGTTTCTGTTATTGTTTAGAGTTTCTGAAAAACTGATTTTCTAGAAATCCGGTCACTGGAGGTCTAAGAGCCCAAACGGATGTCATATTCGGATTCAGCATAGTCGATTATCTATTGTCTACTAAATTTCGATAAAAACGCGATTGCACACTTGGGGACCTTTCCTCGTCAGTAACCTTTGTCAAGCGAATTGAACGAACAAAAGACGCGTTTATCAGCGAAAATTGACGAACTTGAATACTAGATTCGTGCCATGATAGATAAGGTTTGCCAATATGAGAATGAACTCGAACTCTATTTATCACAAAAAAAGTCCAACAATAGGAAGTAGAACTCAAGCGAGGTTTGACGACAAAGTAACACAGTATGAACAAAATCTCAAACAGTATGAAGATTCGATGTTAAAGAAGATGAATCAGCTCGAACAGTACGATCGACGAACAATATCTTCGAATATTTGGTGCCAAAGAAGAGCAAAGAGAAGATGCGAATCAAATAGTATTGTATTTAGCGAAAGTAATGGACATTTCAGTGTTTGACGATAATACTTCCCAACCGCATCGTGTTGGAAACTACGATCCACGAGCAACGGCACCTAGACCTATTATCATGTAGTTTTATTCATATCCAGCTCGTGAAGAATTTTATTATAATCATCGATTTTTGAATCAAACCGATTTTTATTATGTGTGGATAGGTGAGGATTTAACAAAACAAAATTCAGCCTTGTGTAAATATTGTTTATAACATTGTCGATCGTGGTACGCTTCTATACAAAATATGGCTTAATCTACGTCTAGGCTCAAGCAAATAGAATATAAGTGTTCAAAGACAGATAATAGTTTATAAATAAAAACAGAAGATTATATGGGAAAATGAAAGAAAACGGAATATGATATTTCGCTTTAATTTGTGAAATACTGATGCTCATACTTGAGAAAAGAATAGTCCAATAAACGATCAAGAATGTATAAAGATTCACAATTCTGAGTGACATATAGTGATGGTTAGCACAAGGAATCAAACGAGAGAAGGTGTCATTCTTTACGTCAGCAAACAAGCGCTATATTTTTATTATTTAAATGATGTTTCAACTAGAGATTACATCGTTGTATAGCACTTTTGATGTATGTTTTCTCGTTTATCTTATTTTTCATTTATTTTCAAAATTATAGATAAATAAAAATATTTTTAAAACTAAATAAACAGAAACAGCATTAAAATTATCCTCCTATTAAGAAATTTTATTGTAAATATAAGCATATAAGTGCGGATTGAAACTGTAAAAATACCCTAATCAGAAACGAAACCTTAAACGTCTACTTTAAAGACCTTGAAAGCAACAACTTGCAAAGATAAACGAATCAAAAAATGAAGTATATCCAAGGGGGAAAAAACAACACTTCACTACACTACACTACACTACACTTTTTCTACGGTAGTGGTGTCGTAGTGACTTTGTAGTGGTGACGTATTGGATGTGTAGTAGGTGAGTAGTGGGCTCCAGTGGTTGTGTAGTGGGCTGCAGTGGTAATATAGTGGGCTGTAGCTAGCTGTAGTGGTTGTGTGGTGGGCTGCAGTGGATGTGTAGTGCAGAGTAAAAAAAGTACGTGTTGCATGTCTTGCAGTAAAAATGAATGATGGCTATAATACTTCACGCTTTTTTAAAAGAAACGATTGACGATGGAAAGTGATTGAAATAAAAACAAAGTGACAGCGACGAGATTCGAACTCGTGACTCCGGAGAGACCAGTGCCTTAAACTGGCGCCTTAGACCGCTCGACCACACTACCTGCCATCTTTTAAGACAGAAAAGATTTAAAAATGAGCTGTAACAAAAACGTGAACGTATATATCGAAGAAAATCAAGGGGGAAAAAACAACGCTTCACTACACTACACTGCACTTTGCACACTTTGGTTACATAGTGGGCTGTAGTTAACGTAGTGGTTGTGTAGTGCACTGTAGTGGATGTGCGGTAGGCGGGAGTGGATGTGTAATGCGCTGTAGTGGTTGTGTGGTGGGCGGTAGTGGATGTGTAGTGGGCTGACAATCCCTTGTAGTGTAGTGTAGTGTTGTTTTTTCCCCTTTGAGTATATCAAACCTTATAAGTTAGTAGAAAAGTCAGCAAATTATTACTAATACAGTTTGGTTAGTTTAGTTTATTTTGACAAATAGTCATGAGTTCACAGTAGCACAAGTAGAAACAAGCAATTAAACAAGTAGACACAGCTAATACAGAAATGAGTAAGGGATTAGTAACATATTCTGACGCGTAGCCATATAACACACTAAATAGAAGAGAAAAATAAATAAAAAAAAGAAGAGAAAAAGGAAGAAGAAACACAACTAGATATTTGAAATGGAGTTAACGTTCACATGTAGAATGTTGGAATGACACTAAATGCTCTAGTATTGTAAGAGAACACGCAAACCAACTTTAAAGATACACAGATTAGAAACACTGACAAGGAGCTGAGTTAGTATCCTATTCCAGTCAATCGGAGTCTGCCAAAAGAAAGATGATTACACTGTTTCGAATTCAGAGAAAGGCACCGTGACGCAGCGAGAGTGGAGCCTATTACGATCAGATGCTCGGGTGGTGGAAAGGCTGATAAGATTAGAGGAACTTAGCAAGGAGCAATTGTTGAATAGGTGGAAGTACTTAACTAAACGAAAATATAACCGTCTAGTTTTTGGTTCTGGAATCCCCAATTTTTTTATTAAACCCCTACTTTCATGTAGGTAGTTGAAATCTCTTGCGATAATTCTAGCTGCTAAACGCTGAACAATTTCCAAGG
>CAJNOQ010008303.1:0-11329 GCA_905250885.1 Didymodactylos carnosus | reverse complement strand
CTTGCGTAGTTTTGAAGAGAAATGTTTCGGCTATCAAATGGTATTATAGGAGATTGTATTTCATAGTGCTGTTTAGGAACGGTAAGCTTTCGGATTTTGCCTCGAATGGTACAGCATGGTAAACCTGATCGAACGCCATGATTTTTCACAGATCTACGTGCCTCAGTGTCTAGTTTCAGAAACTGAAAACCGCAAGTCTGTAGCATTCACCGTTAAAAAGTTATAAGCGAAATATCGGAGTCCATTATATTTTGATATAGATAGTAAGTCTTTTATACTACTGTCTGTCCAGAAACATAATGTGAATAGCCATTTTTTGATCATGTCACCGATTAGTGGCTATCGTGCAATACAAATGGATCTCATTCAACATTTTTTGAGCCATTGTTCTGTTTGAAGTTCGACCGAAAAGATATTTGGCGTAAACAGAAAGTGCGCCTCGTATTTCTAACTCGTATGTTCTATGGTTCAATTTGACAAAAACATATAAAGCAAAACTATTTTCATTCTTAGTCGCATTGTGATAGACTTTGAAAGAATATCAAGAAAAAATGTTCATCACACTTTTGTTTATTCAACGGTTAAACTTTTACAGTTAAACAGCCTGAAAAAAGTTTGCCAAAAGTTAGATATTACAAACTTTTTTATCTATGCAATTCAAGCTATTAGTTATAGCTTTGTGCTGAGTGTAGATCAAGTTTTTTCAGAATAACATTAAATTAGTTCTTTTAACAATATCGGTTGTATGACGTAACATAATACTCTTAAGACATCCGATTTTATTTGTCTTTGATCTCAGTCACACCAACTACCTTAACAAAAAAGCACAATACTAACACGTAGGTTTAACAAAGTGTGACTTCAATGTATCGACGGCTTATGTTTTCTCAAATATTTTGCTACTGTAGCCAACACACTACATTATGTTTGATGCATGCGCCATCGAAGTTTCTAGATGACTAATCTGACCGACCATTATGAGAAACAAATCCTGATCAAAGTTGGATATTTTCAATAATCCTACCCGCTTCAGAGTCATGTAAACTGAAAACCAGATTATAGGCCTGATTATTTTTCCATTAGAACCGATATGGTTTAAGTTTCACATACGCGAACATAAAACACATTCGGTAAAGACATGTATTCGTATTAAAATGTAAAAATATATACAATAAAACCAATGACACCAATGGTAGTGAACATAACCTTTTTTCTATTCAACGCAGAAGCTCGAGAAAAAACTTTTTAGATTTCGTCTCGAAAACTGCATCGAATGCTGTTAGTTTCAAGATGCTTGACCGAAACATAAAATTTTGGCCCGCAACTGAATAGGGACAGCTTCGAGCCTAACCATTTGCAGCGCAAAGTTATCTAGTTTTTTGTCTTAAGAGATACAGCACCAGTTCGAACGTCGTTAGACGCGCCTTGACTTGTAATACAAAAGTAAAATTCGCTGTTTTCGAAATTCATTTTCTTTCTTGAGATATTGAATTTTCATTACAACATTGTGGTTTTCACCTAAAATCGGGCAGACCATTTTGCAATAACTTTTTCATTTCTTCATATATTTTTCTCAAAACTATACGGTTGACTAGCCCTTGAAATTCTCTACAAACCGTGCTAGTCAGACGCGTGCAAAGCCCACCGTAGTGCATATACTTTCCATCATGTGAGTACAGATGTTTATTGTTCAAATATAAAGTATTGTGAGCGATTCTTTTTAGAAACTTTTTAGTTTAGGTTATTATGAGGTGATTCCGGATGCCACCACTCTTTTTAGTGCTTGTTTGTGATATCCTACCTTTGTATAAAATAAATCTATCTATCTATCGTGCATTCTCACTTGTTTCAAACGAGTTTTATTCTGTTGCTTTTATAGTTCCATACAAAAAATTTCCATGTAATGAATTGTGTATTCATTGTAAAAATCGTTGTGTTCAAAAAAAGTAAATTATAGGTATCGCGACTTACGCTAAATCGACTTCAGAAAAGTTTTGAAAACTTTTCTGAAGTCGATTTCGTGTAAGTTTGACTGTTCTTGTTTGTCAGAAAATCGAAGAATTAAAAGTATTTTCTCTGCTCTTTGTAATGCATAGAAAGTATAAGAACTTTACAAAACATGTAACTATATCTATATAATTTATCTCACTCCGTTCAGACTTTGTATTCTTATATCCTTGAAAATGATCATTTCAATAAATCCAAACGTCGGAATTTAAAATAAAATAAAATAAAATGGTTCAAAGCTCTGTTTTTGTTATTCTTTTTCTATTCATGACAACGGTTCTTATCGGGTATTTTTCATCGAAAAAAAATTTTTTCTTACTTCTATTAACACTTGACACATAATAAGAGAAAATTATGCGAAAAAAATCATATTTTAACTCCAAAAACCAGATGTTCACGCACTCTACGGAAAAATATTCACTGTGCACCAAATTAGCATTGTCGAAAAACTAGTGTATTTTTAATAGAACGTAACATTTGTTTGCATTCGCGGTAGACAGATTAGAGAATCCAGAAAAATATCACAAACGATCTGGAATACTTTTTCATGTTGTGTATAATGAGTCGCGATGTTACTATGTTGCAAACAATCATGATAGAAACAGTCTGTTTTCTTGAAGCTTGTACCTTTTATAACTCAAAAAATACTTTTCTCTCGAAATTGCAAAAGATACAGTGTTAAGATACAGTCAGCTTTTTCGTGATGCCGATAACCTATGAATGTAACAGAAAACAAGTACAAATTGATCTTTGAAAAGAACATATCTAACATAGTCAAGTTTACGAAAACTGCGAATAATTCAATTCGAAAACGGCGAATTTGCATGTGATGAGAACTTTAGTGCAATTGCGGCTGAAATACCGTTAACTTGGTTTAACATAATTAAGAGTTTATTCACATAAATAGAATAATTATTCAAACACGAATTTTCGACCTACTTATACGGTCATTTTCAAGTGAACATGTCGTACGAAGCGTTACAGTGAAGTAAAAACAAGACTGTCTTGTCTTTGTAAAAGGAATACTTTTTTTATCTTGTGTCTGCACATGAGTTTTTACTTCATTTCAGTTTGTAGTTGCGATGGAAACTCTTGTGACAATAATGCCAAGAAGAGTAAAAAGAACAGTGAATAACGATTTAAAATAGGAAAAACCCATTGAAATATTGCACAACCTTTTAAAGGTTGTAGTAATACTCAAAAGCGTGAAAATATATGTTTTTGTTGTGACATGAATTTATACTGATGATTGCAGTTTTCTCAAATATATTTTTGAACTAAAGTCAAAGTCAAATAGATAGTAGATATTAATCTATAATAACATATTTGAAATATTATATAGCATTGTATTAGATGTGATCAGTTAAAATTCGACCTTCGATCACAGTCGAAAGAGAAACATTTTTTTAAATATTATTCGAAAATGTTCGTTGTCCGTTAAAACCAACATCTGCAGCACCCGGTGGAACAGTGCAAATTCAGACATATTAGGGGGCCTCTGGTCATTGAGAAGCTTGGATGGCAAAATGACCCTATTCTCGACTATGAACACCTTGTACCACTTAGCGTCCCATAATGCTGATGTTTTTTCGAAATTATTTTTGTGCTATTAGATTCAGCATATTTCAAACTATCAGCGGTGAAATTTTCAGCTTATTTGGAGATACCTTCCGTGATCGCGGAAGAATACCTGAGAAACTATTTCAGTATCGTTTGAAACGGTATAAGTATATAAAAAAAAGGTGAATAGAGAATAGAAGATGCTCGAAAAGGAATAAAATAAACGCATAATTAATAAGCACCCTGAATCTCTTTTTCATCATAAAAGCCAGTTCTGATACGTTACAACAGCGAAAAGAAATTCTTTTGTTTAATATGTATTTTAGATATTGACTTGGAAAAATCGAAAAGAAAATATATAACTGAGTTAATATTCTCAAATATCTTAATTAAAATAAGAATCTTGACTAAGCTTGAAATGGATTAAAATAAATTATACTATGGAAGTTTTTCTTTTACCGAACAAAATAGAGCTGTCAAAGTATTAGTAAAAAAATGAAATTTATTCCAGATTACGTATTTATAAAAAACTTTTTAATTGATAACATAAAATAAATCACCATTATTTGATATACCAGATCCGTTCCAACGAATTGTACGTGGAGTGACATTACGTCGAGACCACTAAAATATTAAATGCATATTTTCCTTTATTTAGGCACTAGTGTATATAATACCTGATCCCAAACTTGAATCCCTTGATCATTTTGACCAGTGTAAATCGCCGCATGTCCAGAATATCTACCTGATAAACAAAAATTCAGTTCGCAAGAGAAAAGGAATAAATTTTTCTATCAATTACCATTAGGAAATGTTGCTATGGCTGTGCCGACAGGAATGGATGATGTTTCTCGGACCTCAAAAAAGAAATGTAAAGTCCGATGCAAAATATTCGAAGTTAAAAAGGTATTAAAGCTTATATTTACTTTTAGTCCTCTTTTCCATTGACTCGTTTTTCTATAATCACTTGTACATATTCTAAAGAATTTAACTTAAATAAAGTGCTTCTCTATTCAATGAAACATTGATTCATACTTTACAAAGCTAACACATTGCCCACATTGTCCTCCTACATGAAACAAAAGTTGAAATTATAGTAATATTGAAGAATGATAACGTCTTCCACATACTTACCATATTGATCGCAAACTTGTTGTCCTGCATAGCTAGCATAGTCTGTACAAGCTTTTCCTAAATTAAAATAAATGAAATGGAAAAGAAAAAAGCTTTTGATTTTTATAACAACTATTCAATACCATGCGCTAATGCTATTAAAGTCCAAACAACTCCGATTATCGGTAGAATACTTTTCATTGTTAGATGAGCTAAAAAATAGAATAAAACAACAGCAAAAATACATACTGATCTATCTTGAAAAAAACGTATTTTATTTTTCCTTCGGACTTACTTTTTTGTCTGTATGGTTTAATTTTTATTTTAGAATTTATTTCTTGGTCTGTGTACGCATTTTGTTTTTTATATTCTGCCTTTTCGTCAAATATAGGTGAGACAAGGAAGAGAAGAAGTATAATGACTCGATACCTGAGCGGTATACGGCTTGTCCATCTAACGAACCCCTTTTTTCGCTCATTTTCAATAAATTATTGCAGTAAAGCTACAAAGTTTTTTTAAGTTCAAAACTATTCTAATTAATCTGTATTAATCAAAGAAAAACCAGAAAAACCTTGACGCTGTGATACTTTTGACGGTTTTTTGTCACAGCGTCACGGTTATAAAAAAGGGGACCGTTAGCTTGACAAGCCGTATAGTATGATAATCCGTTAAACAACAGACCAGAGTCGAACCCTGGTCGAGTCTTTCTTTTTACAGTTTTATTTTTGGAAGTTAGCTTGGGAGAAAACCCTACCGTACCACTATCTCGATCACATCCTGTATGATAGTCTTATTCTTCCTTTGGCTACTCCTGAAGAAAAAAATCGATGCGTCTAGATATGTGGAACCTTTTTTGGATTAAGAGTTCATACCAGGCATCAAGGTAAGCATCTTTTTTCTTTTGAAGAATAAAACGATTGTATAGTCCAGTATGAAAACGTTTCGTGAGAAGAAATGATTCAGTGTTTCGGTTCGCTAGTCTTATCATACTAGAATGAACCTATTACTGGAGTATAGTCTATATGGTTGTGCAAAGTGTATACTACTTACTATGAAGTTGTTTGAAAGTAATCAATATGTTAATATTGATTTTTAAATATTCTGGATCTATATATATATGTTGTAGTGAAAACTGTAATTCGGTGAAATTCTAGGTTTCGCTGGCGAAAACTGTAATCCGAGTTTTCCTCAGCAAAAACTGAGATGCATGTGCGGGATTCCAGTTTTCTCCAGTGGAATTCTAGATTTCGCTAGATAAAAGTGGAATCCGAGTTTTTCCTACAGAAAACTGAGATGCATGCGCATGCCGATTCCACTTATCCGTGGTGAAATCTGGAATTTGATCAGGTAAGAGTGGAATTAATGTAACAGGAATAGATTTTAAGTTATAGAAACAAAACAAATATTTTACAAAGATGAATGAAAAGTCACATTGTCTAAAGGTTATTTTGTGCATCTCTTTCCGATCCGCCTAGTCAAGTCGGTTCAGTAACAGTTAACATTTTTAACTTCTGCGCTATTTTATATAACAGCAATACAGCTATTATCCTTATTTAATTGATGTACAAACAAGTGAAGGGTACAAACTGTTCAACAGAAATTTCTGTGGCGAAGAGTACGACACTGGAGGGAATAAGAAGAAAAGAGATACAATATAGACAATGGAACTTTTCATTCATCGTTGTAAAAATTTTACCGAATTCCAGTTTTCACTACAACATATAGCTTAAGACCTATACATTAAAGGGAAAGAAAAATAATAAAAACAAAATATAAGAAAGATAACCTCATAACGCTTTTTTGTTTTCGTCTCTTTTATTTTATAATATTTAAAAAAAGTCTCTCTTTCGACTTTGATTAAAGGTCAAATTCTGATTGATTACATGTAATACAATGCCATGTAGTGTTTCAAATAACTAATTATTCTCTTGATTGCAAACGGAAGAGTGTTCTTGACCTTAAACGCCTGTATGCCTACAGAACGCGAAAAAATGGCGAATATAGACCTTCACTTGTTTGTACATCAATTAAATAAGGATAATAGCTGTATTGCTGTTATATAAAATAGCGGAGAAGTTAAAAATGTTAACTGTTACTGAACCGACTTGACGAGGCGGACTGGAAAGAGATGCACAAAATAATCTTTAGACAATGTGACTTTTCATTCATCTTTGTAAAATATTTATTTTGTTTCTATAACTTGAAATCTATTCTTGTTACATTAATTCCACTCTTTCGAATCCGAATTTGCGTTGTGAGATTTTGCGCTCTGAATCGCTTTCGTAAATATTACGTAGTGACTATTCAATGAAACGAATGACACAGTTTTGTATGATGATCTCGAATATGTTATCCGGCCGGGGAATATATTATTGCCCAGCATTCTTTGCTCTATCCGGCTATATGGTTTGGAAAGTTTTTTCATCGGAAACTAAAGACTTGGTTTTTGCAGGGGTCAGATTTTCCAGAGACCTATTATCCAGCTTTCTTATAAAAAGGCGATATGGACTTCATCGCATAGGAAAATCTACGAGCTATGCAAAATTGTATTTTTCCGTTGCACGATTTACTATCATGAAAAATGAACTGTACTGTAGATATATCATCCGTAAGTTTTCGGTTATATATAGTGTTAGAGCATCGTATTAACAAAACCAATTTCACTCTCTCTTTTTTAGCAAAACTTCGCTCTTTCTAGAATAGAAAGAGAAAATCGTAAGCTGCATCATATTCTCGCAACTAACTATCACGTTCACTATGGTGATGATTGTTCTAAAGTATAAATTCTTCTCTCTACCCGAACTCTTCTGTTGACGTCAGGAAAAAGGAAGAAGAAATTAAGAGACATATCTAATTTTACCACCATAAAACACGTTCATAGATGTGATTTATCATTAATAGATTTACTTTAACACTTTCATTTGTCGTTTGTTTCACTGTACTAGATCTTGAGCTAGCTGATGATTTTGACTACAAAAATTATAACAAATTAGAAATTTTTTCCTAAGAAAAAGAAAATATTTACCAATTCTTTATCCAACTTTGTTGGCTTTTTCTTCCCGTAACAGCAATTATTTCTCAATTCTCCTATTTGAGTACGTATGAATTAGTTTATCATACTGGAAATTCTGAATCACTCCAGGATTATGATTGTATTTACTATACATCAAATAATATTTTGGATGTCGAAGGAGTTAATTATAGGTTAAAAATCAAATCAAATATTCAGGGTGTTAAATATTGTCGTCAACTAGTTAACGCATCATCATTACAACGTCTTCTTTCATCAAATTCAACGTGTTATCATGGTCGTGTTCTCCGACATTTCTCTCGATTGAAGTTGCAAAATGTGTCGAGAACAGAAGTATTGAAGTTTAGTTCAAGTGTTGAACAAGCCGGTAAATATGCATCATATCTAAAAAATACGAGAATTTTCGATGGCCCTAAATGGTCGCTTTTTCTTGGGAAAAACCAAAATTCTGCTTTATTTTTAATGTTTTTCTAGATTTAAAAAAATTTTGATTTCTGTTAACAACTTTGAGTGTAAACATAAATCACTAATATTGAGAGCTACATATCTCAAAAACTAAGAAGGGTCTTTTTTAGAAAATATATCAGTAC
Source organism: Didymodactylos carnosus (assembly GCA_905250885.1). Classification (NCBI taxonomy): domain Eukaryota; kingdom Metazoa; phylum Rotifera; class Eurotatoria; order Philodinida; family Philodinidae; genus Didymodactylos; species Didymodactylos carnosus. Next base: position 3,028 of record CAJNOQ010008303.1, on the reverse strand, counting down.
ATAGTACAACTTGTGTACTTCAGACTAATATAACAATTGGAGATGGATCCCCTCTAGTTAATTTAATTTTAATCTGAGAAGTTGGCAGAATATCGGATGAGCACTGCTTCTTTTGGACATTGAATAAATATTATATAACATGGAAGTAAATGCAGCCCAAACGAAACCTAACCCTCCCGTAACAATAACGCTAGTTCTCGTAATCCGAAAACACCCATACCGTATCCAGTTACACAGCGCCAGATTCCATTCCATTTTGATCACACCATGCTTCAAGTAACGACTAAGTGGTGGACAACAAACAGTCAACAACAAGGAGTTCTCGTCTGTTCTGATCAGTAGTAAAATAGCAGTATAGAGCACTATGCCGTAATTCTGACAGGAGAAATTTTAACGTCAGTGATTTTCGCTATTACTTGGCATTTCTTTGAGATTAAATAAAACCTCCACAACTCTAATTCCGCAGTGAGATTATGAAGCTTACGTTACTGACGAGAGAGGCATCTCAAGTGCTTTTGTCGTGAAAGGTATGGTTGTTTCTTTGTTATCAAACACTCTGACTACGAAGTCTAATGATTATTCTAAAACATTCTGGTAATGTATATACCATATTTCGAACATTCTCTGAGTTAAATCAACGTGTGAATAACATTCTTGTCGATAGTCGTTTGCATTTATTTACTGATTTTTGATATATGCACCATGATGATGCAAACATTAGTGATAGACTGTATACGTAATATTTGAACGATGGGAAAACAGTATTTCAATCTCTTCAATATTCTCGAAACATGAAAATCATATACTTAATGTAAACGATATCTCCGGACGATTATACGCACTCCAAATGTTCGAATTGTCTTTGCTTCTACCGAGAATTTTTAACTGTGACAGTGTTTAACTAAGACAGTTTTTATAGTCACAGTTAACTGTAACTGTTGCATACCTAATTAGGAATAATTAAAGAAAATAAACATGTCGAGAACTATTTAAAACTTCTTTATTATAAGCGTAAAATATCTCATTATTGCGTATATGGGTGAGGGAAAGTTTAGCTTATCTTGACTACGGTGATGAAGAGCATTGTCTCGACCGAACTTTGGTGATAGATCATACCATCGCACTGAGCACTACGTGTAATAGTTTCAGCATCAGTACACATTGTTGCATCTCTGGGTAAATCAATCCTAACTGTACTGATAGGGACACACGTCGAGTCGGCTTAAAGTATTCTTATCGAGCAGTGACTCTTCGCAGCTGAAAAGAATGTACAGTGATTAAAGTCAAAAGAGAAGAAGTACGTACTGAATTACGAGTTGCACATTTTTCCGTTTCTGCTCTTTGACTTTCCGAATCAAATGGCGTACACGTTTGGAGCCAAGAATACCAAATTTGTGTTTGATAGCCGTCTCTACAGTTGCCAATATTTCTGCATCCATGGGTTTTGAATGGCAATGGAGCAGTACAACATGCTCTTTATCATCGTTTTCATCACCGATCATTAGCAATTGGTTAACAAATTCGTACAGCTCATGACGACTTCCGGTCGTTGTCTGAACAGTATGCTCAAAAACGGACAGTTCACTATGTGGATGACTTTTGATGGTATTATCAAAGTTTCAAGAACATTATGTTTTTGTGACTTTTTCACAGACATCTTACTCATGGCTCGTAGACTTGGAATCCTACAACTGATGTTGTAAAACCTTCTAAAACTGTAGCGTATAGCGATCTCAGAAAATTTAAATTTAACAAAAAAATAAGAGCTAAGCTTTTCTGATAGTTCTTATGCGGAAAAAAGAGACTTCCCCAGTGACAACCTGTTGAAAAAAAAAGTGAGTTTCTGTATAACTCGATAAGGGCTACTGGTCGTGGTCGTTAGGCAGATCTTATCGGCTAGAACTTATGTATAAATGGTCAAAGTTATTCAAACACACCAGATCGAAACTATCATAGTACTGTAGTTGTTATTACATATCCTACAAAGGAGGGGTCCGCATACGGTTTCAGAATTTTGTGAGCAAACATGATCCATCGAGTAGTGTAGAAGTCAAAAATCTAATTAGACTTTTTACATATTTTAGACTTTTTGACTTTTGATGGTATTATCAAAGTTTCAAGAACATTATGTTTTTGTGATTTTTTCAGAGACATCTTACTCACGGTTCGTAGATTTGGGATCCTACAACTGATGTTGTACAATCTTCTAAACTGTACTCTCTAAAAAAAAATGGTTTATTACGAAACTTAAAAGGGTATAGAGAATTGCAACCATTTCTATAGCCTTTTAAGTTTCGTACGAACCTAGGTTCCGACGTTCAGCTACGAAACCTCTATTTTTTTATTGACAAAAAGGTTTCGTACAACGGGTTTCGTATTAAACCCTAGCAAAAAAGGTTTCGTACAAACTTGATGATCATATTTCGGCTACCTCTCAATTTCTTCAATCAGACCTTTTGTAATTATGATTCTTAGCTACCCGATTTTACGTAGTTTTGTAAAGCTCTTCCTTGCGGACTGTATATCGATAGTAACCGCAAGTATATTACAGACAGATTTTTCCATTTAATCTCCATAATTCATGCAGAAAAAAATTCAATATTTAATTGGAATTATTTATGCGAAATTGATACGTGTATTTTCCTAGGCTTCAATGAACGTGGTATCGGAGCTGGACAAGTCAAGTCAGACTTGACTTGGGAAAAGGTTTTACCGATCTTCTTCCGACTACTAATTTTGTCTGTATCTTAAGTCATTTTAAAAGTGCATTCCTTTAATACAGAGATATGATATTAAAGATCTAAGTAGAGTCGTTTCCATGCAGAGCTGGGCAAGTCAAGACAAAAACGCCTCTATTCTAACTGACGTTAGACTTGACTGACTTGAAGAATCTTTTCGTTGACTGACGAGGGAAGTACCCCAACTGATAAATCGCTTTTTCAACGAAACCGAGTGGACTATAGATAGTCGACGATGCTGATTCCAAATATCACCATGAATGCTGCTGTTAGGCCTTCAAAGACCGGTC
>CAJNOQ010008302.1:0-11329 GCA_905250885.1 Didymodactylos carnosus | reverse complement strand
AATCGGTTTTTTTTTCCGTATTTTACGACTTTTTTTGCAAGCACTCTAGCGGCAAGGGAAAGCATTTTGGAAAAAAATGTCAAGAGACAAAAATGTTCAGGACACATTTCTCTATCTGGTCTGATAATTCGAGAAAAATCTGTGACAGTGCATTGAGCACGCTATGCTGGAAAAGTGCGTTTCTATCGTGCACTGCCTCTTAAAGAAACAGTGGTTACAGTTGGATATGAGTAATATAGAAAAAGCTCTCACAGCATAAAAAGTTTGTTTAAAGAGAATTTTATCGTTTTGCAGCATACTTTATTTAACAAATGCACTACTTCTGTTTGCTTTTGTCGTAGATGCGCCCAAATGTCGGCATCCAAGTGTCGCGCGCCTAAATGTCTGGTAATCAAAGAAAACGCTTTAATGGAAGCTTTTTTAATGAAAGTCACCCAATGCCGATATATAGTTAAATGCATAAACGGGAGATACACTTGTGTTTCGCTGAGTGTATGTTGTATCATTTGTTCTGAACGATCTTATAAAAAGATTTTCATAAATAATCATTTTAGGAGGATCCTTCTCATGTATTCTATCAAAATCCTCCGAAAATTATCACGAAAAAATGACTTACATAAAACATAATCTTCATAGAAAGAATAAAAAGTATTATTTGAATATTTTTAAAGATTTTTAATGGAAGTCCTTTTCTTCCAAAAAGAAGACTGTTTTAGATCATTCACATATTATGCAGACGAGAAGTAGTTGCATTACGACTACTTTTTGTGCAACTACTTTCATGTACTAAAGCTAGTACCTTCCTACAATGCTCTGACCATAGCGCCATATATCGCCTATCAGTAGAAATTTTGTAGGTTGATTTGATTGGGCGGAATTAACTGTCTAACGTTGTCCCTTGTCTTTGCTCTAGTCTCTTTGCGTCTTTCTGCTCATCTATTTCTTTTTCAGATCATAATTTTGTTTATTCCAGATGACTAATAAATATAGATTAAACTAAACTAATTTTCTTTATAGTGAACATCTAATTTTTATTTTTCTATCAGCGTATTAGTAATAATATTGTAATTTTACTTGTTATAAGTACTCGCAATGCAACTACTTCCTCCTCGTTAGTATCGGTATAGTGAGTGCTCTTTTTGAACTTAGAAAATATTTCTTACCATGTATTATACAAAACGTAGTCAAAGCTTCAATACTTCTAAAAATTTCCCAGAATCTACAAGAGAAAGGAAGAGTTTCTTTGATTCAGCGAGTGAAAACCTTATTTTATTCACTGGTTCCATTCTGTACTTACTTTTGCCCTCATCACACATCTTTCTTATTCGCCGACACATACTGTCTATCACTGATATTAATCGTACCTTTTGGAAGTAGTTGCAATTTATCTACTTCTACCTTAACCACATAATATTGAAATATTCCATTCATGAAAGTCATTTTCTTTCATAAAATGTTTAAACCAGGAAAAACTTCTTATTTTATTCAAAAAATAAGAAGTTTTTAATAACGTTTAGACAATAGCTATTTAATACGAGAAAAAATAGAAAGAAATCTTTTCTTTTCAAACTTATTCAAACGTCTTATATTTGCCTAATATTCTAATTTTTCTATATTCTTACTTTCCAATCTATATGAGATCTCAAGAGGAAGAGCTGGCTACGTACCACTAGTGGATGATGTGAATGGCTCTATTTGCGGCTGATTACTAGTGGCTCCTGATGCACTTGATGTTTTTGACGTAAATAATGAAGTGAATGATTGAACAGGTGAAGTTGGTTTTGTTTTCGATGGTTTAGTTGGTTTTGGTCGTTTAGAAGTCTTTGACTTCGTGACAGGAGAAAGTTTTGTTCGTCCTGTTATTTGGAACAAAGCTGAAACAGAGAAAAAGTAACTCTTGTTGTATCTCTTGTTTGACAGTCTTTACTTGTATCGGTTCCAGTTTTTGGAGTTTGTAAACGTTCTTTTGTAAATGCAGGAGTTTTCTCAGAAGAGAATGACGTTGGTTGGCGTGGGTTCACACCAGTAGTTTTTGGCGCAATGGTTGAAATGAATACAGAGAATAACGATGTCATTTGGCTAGTTGTTATTCTTGAACTGCGGATAGTACTTTTCTCGGGTGTTTGTGTTTCAACACTAGGCTCGTGTGATCTTGAGATTGTTTTTAATGAGAAGGACGGCGGATTTGAAACAATCTGAGTGAAGGAGACATCTGCAGCTTTACTCGAGGTTGAAGACAGCTGTTGTGGCCGATTACTGATCGTTGATGTCGTTAGTATCTGCGGTGTTGTTGAATTATTATTACTACTACTACCATTACCACCGCTCGAGGTTGAAGACAGCTGCTGTGGTTGATTATTGATCGTTGATGTCGTTAGTATCTGCGGTGTTGTTGAATTATTATTACTACTACTACCATTACCACCGCTCGAGGTTGAAGACAGCTGTTGTGGCCGATTACTGACCGTTGATGTCGTTAGTATCTGCAGTGTTGTTGAATTATTATTACTACTACTACCATTACCACCGCTCGAGGTTGAAGACAGCTGCTGTGGTTGATTATTGACCGTTGATGTCGTTAGTATCTGCGGTGTTGTTGAATTATTATTACTACTACTACCATTACCACCGCTCGAGGTTGAAGACAGCTGCTGTGGTTGATTACTGACCGCTGATGTCGTTAGTATCTGCAGTGTTGTTGAATTATTATTACTACTACTACCACCGCTTGAGGGTGTTAAACCGAAGAATGTCATGTCTAAAGAGGAAAAATAACTCACATTAGATAGTAGTTTCTTAAATATTCTATTATATTCTTTGAAAGAGTTCACATAAGGACACTATTTCTAGTAATGAAATATTGAGCAGTCCTGTTAATAAAGGTCGCGTGAAGAGGAAATAATTTTCTCGCGGACAAGCAGAAGACAATTATGTAAATTGAAATCTTCAAACAAGATGGGTGCGTCCAACTGTGTCTGAGAAAATTAACATTTTTCATTCAACTCCAGTTTGAGTCCTTAAAGTAGTTTCGTGAAACTTATGCAAACATTTTCAAAAAAACGAAGCATTTGAAGAAAACTTTTCGCTGGCAAAGTTGTTCAGGATAATCCTCTTCATATTAACTGAATTTAGGGAGAATATGAAGTCTGGTGAAGATAAATTAAAGCATGCACGCCATCTACACTTACAGCTGATCTCATCAAATCGAATGACAATAAATATTTGAGTTGTTACTCTTTGTACCAGGCCGTTTTGACAAATCAGTGTAAAGCAATCAATAGACAAAGACAGGCGAAACTGAACTATCATTTGAGCTAATGTTTCTGAATAATTAACTGCTTTTGTACCATAAAAATACTGTATTAAACCTTCTACGGTCTGCGAAGGTGCTCGACGTTTTCTCTAAATATATGCATAGACTTAGTTATGATTCTTTCGTTATTTCAACAAAACTTCATTAGCGGTTTTTCACTTCATAACACCGTCATTTCAACGATGTTTTGTTGAAAAAGTTAAAAGCAACATATGAAAGTGCGAAGTTTTGTTGGCATCAAAGATACAGGCAAAAGTTGCGTTTCAATCCTTGCGGTTGATGACGCGGATTTTTTGACGGTTTCCGTTAATCCAACTTGGAGTGTAATCAAAATTGCATGCTAGTGGTAAAGAGTCTAAGTGAGCAGCATATGCATGACAATGTTAGTTTGTATAACAAACATCTTCGAACAGGAATCAATCCAAACATTTCACCATTTATCCTTAACTTTATCTAAGATTTTATTCAGATCGTAGTATAGGTCGCTCTTCCTGCGCAATGACTCTAAGGCCTTTCTAGTCGACTGTTTGTGAAATGCAGCAGAAAACGTTACTAAATGACAACATCAGACTAGAAAGGATTCAGTGAAAACCAAAAGGATGTCAAGTACATATGTGGAGAAATGCATCTTCTATACATCGCTGCAGCGTAGACGTCTACAAACATTTGACTTTTATCGAATGCAGTGCAATGTTCTGGTGTGGAAGTCATAGATTTGTTTATATGTCTGTATAGAAGAAGGTCTAACGAAGAGAAGAAGAAGAACTGCATTATTTGTTCGAGATCTCTGTTTATTGTGCCAGTTGACTTTTGAAGAGAAGATGAGTAGTGAAAGAGACTGGTGTCATTCATACAAACTGAAATGAGAATCAAGACCCTCTCCTAATTCATCAATATAACTGAGAAATAAGAAAGGGCCCAGAATTGATCCTTGAGGGACACGCAGTTTATTTCCAAAAAATCAGACGAAAAAGCATCGACAACTGTTCTTATTTTCTATTATTGAAGTAATTTTCAGTCCACTAACTGTCTTGTACACATACCCTTTTATCTCAGCTTGAAAATTATTCCTCTATGCCGTACACTATCGAATGCCCTTGTTTCAAATTTTTGATATGTACCGTAGGACTCAGTTGAATTTCCTCCTTTGCACTTTTTGCTCATATTATTACTGTTTACTTACGTAATGACAGTTAATATATAGAAAGAATGTATGAATGTTGCCACATCCAGTGACATATTAATCTCGGTTAGCAAATAATGATTATAAGAAAAGTACAATTCCTAGAAACATCCGTGAAAATATTATTAAAGTGCTGATATGTCTGAAAGACCTCAGAAATTAAACGTAGTCATCGTTTGTAAAACAGTTGTCTTTCAGTAAATATTAAAAGTCAACACTTTTAATTCACCCCGCAAGTAGAGGAAGATCACAGCTACATTCTGGTACAAACAGAAAGTGTTCAAGTCGGATCCCACTTACGCGGGAAGTACCCCGACTGATAAATCGCTTTTTCAACGAAACCGCGTGTATTATAGATAGTCGGCGATGCTGATTCCGAATATCACCATGAATGCTGCTGCTAGGCCTTCAAAGACCGGTCTTCTGGAAAACTAGTTTTTGAGAAACTCTGATGAGCAACCAAAAGCTTTCTTAATGAGGCGTAATTGTAGTCCATAAATGTCTGATTAAAACGAGGCATCTCCCAGCTCTGCACGACCTTTCTTTGCAAAGTTATAGAGTTTACAAGAAAGCCTTAAATATGATGTGACTACTAAGCGTCTTTCTCGTTCACAGGTCTTCCATGTGACTCCAATGTGACTTCTATATGCCTACTAGTAGACACATTGAAGACATATAGAAGACACCTATTATTTTGAAGACGCAATATAGTTACATGCAAGACACTTTTTCTCAGCAGACACATCATAGAAGTCGCATTTTCTTTTAGAGTGTAGTTTTTTCCCTTATAATCATTGTTTGCTAACCGAGATTAACATTTCACGCGATGCAGCATCATTCATACATTCTTTCTGTATATTAACTGTCATTATGCAAGTAAAAAGTTGAAAAGCGGGAAAATTCAATTGAGCCTCACTGCATATATTAATAAGCCTATATCTCTAAGCCTGACAAAAGTTCGTACGTTTCATATGCAACAAGTAAAAGATTGTTGCTTTTTAAAAATACGATTGTTTCTAGTAAAACGTAAAAACTTAATTTGTTCTTGACTTTTAAATGTGTGAAAAGGAAATGATATTATCCGGACATAAAGCTCTAAAATCAATAATTTCAATTGAAAGTCTACTCATAAAATAATAGAACCTACTATATAACACTCACTCACCTTTTTTTCAATGTTTTGTGGTTGTCTTACGACTACGTTGACCACTTCAACTTGCGTATGTTGTCTCCGACTGCCGCTGGTTGCATTATCCAACTGCTGTTGCAGCTAAAAGAAGACCGAGGCTATTAAACTGTAATTCAACGAGTTTACTTCTTACTATATTTTGCAACACTCTATATCTTGATTGTGGTACTTGCCCATTAGCAATCAATGAACTGTCGAATGCGGGTAGATTATAAAGGATTTGAATAATACTACTTTCTCCTAAAAACAAAAACAAAATACAATTGTCTCTGGCTTACTAAAAGTTGTGAGGTGAACTTACGTTGTTGGGTGTTGATATTATGTCTTTGTAAAAAGACCGGGATAAGGGCAATCACGATTACGCCTGCAAATATGAAACCGAGCAGGCCCAAACAGCACAAAGCCAGTAATGGTAGACCTGCAAGTCTAAACCATAAAATACATATGGATAGGCGGATGGAAGAGAGGAAGAAGGTATATACCTCTTCAATGAAGATGAGACCGCTTGATACTCGCGCAGTGTCCTCATTTGGAATTGTACTTTTCCGGAACAGAAGTACAATTATGAACCAATTTCTATTATAAAAGACATAGGTAGGTCATGTAGAAAATCATCCCACAACAGATCAATTTTTGTCTGTTCGAGAACAGTCGAAATGTGCCGAAATGATAGTTCTCTTAGAATATGCGTTTGAAAATAGAATTCGTTTACAGTAACAGGTTGAAAACTTGCGCAATGGATCCAAAAATCCCAAAAACAATAGGGAAGGCCTTATACCAGCAGAACTCACGAGAAAACAAGAAAGATACAGCCTTAGCACCTTCCGTAAATTGAATGCTGCTTCATGAGAAAATGTCATAGAGAGCTCGGAGACGTCTCACTTTCTTCAAAAATGTTTGCTCTACACGATGAAGCTATTTACAAAGCATTTCTACATTGAACTTGAGGACTCGGTTGTCTGAAATCTTAGTTTGTTAGAGATTCTGGTTTTACGAGTTTTCACAGAACCTTTGTGTACAGCACATTAGATGGGAAATTCTTTCAGCTGTTCAAATCTTTTTTCTAAAGGTGGCAAATAAGTTTTGGACCCACTGTCGATTTAAGTGGCAAAGTATTTAATACACAAGCACCACTGTGAAGCTTAGGTTTCCTATTAGCAGACAGTGTAGACTTTTCTACGGTGCATCGAATGATGTATGAACGATTAGAGATCTCGATCTGTGGACGAAACTATAATCATTTTGCCTGCCACTTCGGTTAAAATCGAGATGCCGGCCAAGTATTTGTCCAATACATCTATGAAGACATTAGTTTGAAAAGGTGTGTATATGTCATTTTGAAGCCCGTTTAATTACGCATGTTTTCGTATATAACATTCTGTTAAGAATGTCGAACTTACAGAGAAAAATGAATAAGTACGATCGAATAGGCTTTTTAGACTGATGCTCAGAAATGATTAAAAATTCCAGCATATGGTAGTCTATAATCAACTTTGAAGGCGCAGAAATATTAAAAACTACATAACGGACGGTTTCTGGTCAGTTTCAGTCGTTATCTTCTCAAGAATATATGGGGCCACTGTCCTTTCGTCACTACAGTAGCCGTTTTGGGCAGAACGCAAGTAGTAATCGGAATCTGCATACTAGCTGAAGTTAAAGGGATATATGTTCAGTGTTTTTATCCCTTAGATTATTTTGATCAAAACCAGTTCGGCTTTCGTACCCACAGGAAACTTTCGTATTGGATAATAAGTTATCATACCGACTCTCTATTCGGTTCAGAAGTGAAATAGATAATTTTTAAATAAAGTGAGAAAATATATATTTGAAAACAGCAGCACATTACACTTGAACTCTACAGGATTTCCACAAAAAAGGCTGCCACCTGCAGCGAACTTCGCGTCAGTTCCAGACCAAATCTTTACCCAACCATAGCACAAATTTTAGAATCACCCTCCCACTATCTTAGTGTAGAACACAATATACTTTCAGTGGAGCACATCCCTTATTACATTGAAAACACAAAACCGTTTACTTTAAACTCATCGTACTCCATTTCTTTTACTTCTTCTCTTCGCTGCTTAGAAAAGTTCTGTTGGTATGTACCAGATCTCCATATAGATTGGACTGAGTTCATAGTCCAGTCCACATGGATTGGACTGAAAATGTTTTGAGTCCATGGACTCGGACTGAACTGAAACTTTCAAGACCATGGACTAGCCTGAACCCGAAAAAAAATTTTGGATTCACCTGAATCAAGGAAAAACAGGTTGTATTTGTGCCGTGGACTGGGCTGGATTACCTTTGCAGAGCTCATGAACTGGACTCAAAATTTTGAGTCCATATGGAGCTCGTTTTATGTGCAAATAATAGTCATCAGATTTTCTAATAATATCCTTTCCCCACATTTCTATACACGTACGTACAGCTTAACATCTGAAAGTTTAATATTTCGGAGGAGAATTGCCTTTAGACTATAATCCTCTTCAAAAAGATATATCTATCTATTGTCCTTCTATCTGTTGCCTCGCGGAATTCATTTGAAATTAAATAACGATAGAGAAAAAGTATTAGATCTTTCACCTTTACAGAGCTCGAGTTTAACTGAAGTTTCACGTTTCCCTAAATTTCCTTTCTATTTACTATGAAAGACTTCCAAAAAATACTCTTCATTCTAGATTCATTCTCAATTCCGTACCTCTCTTCGTATTTTTTCCTTTTATTCTGACATATTTTTCAGAAGGCTTACGTAATTAGATTTAGCTTTCAAAACACTAAAAGACGCACTTTCCAGTAAAACACTACTGTGAACAGGTCGGAGTAATACAAGAAACGTTCGAACAATACGACTGTGGTATTTGCATCACGTAGAGACATACATGAAACGACATCAAATATTGTCCTTGTCTCCATCCCGCTTGTTTTTCATTCCTTCTCAGGCTTTTAAACAGAAAAACTGCAGTTTCCACTACCTAAACGCAATATCAGTCCTTTCTAACATGCAAAATCAATTCTTTTTCGCATGTTGCTATCCACAATGATAAAGAAAACCTGAGAAGTAATTACTAAATAAACAAAAAACAACTATACCAATAGACTAGGCTCGCAAATGATATACTGGAACAAACAGGCATCCCTAGCGAAAGTTCTTGAAGCCAAGGAAGATCTTGGAACATTTCTTGACCAACAAATGATTCTTGAGCTCTGTTACACATTTCTTGCGGCAAGAAAACTATTTATTGGGCAAGAATCAACACATACAGTTTCTTCGCTGTTTCTAGCAGCAAAACAGGAAATTAAGAAACACATTTCTTGTAAGCAAAAACATTAGGCAAAATCGACTTTTTATACGGAGAACAGAATCGGTTCAAATTTTTTTTCTCAAGACTTATTAAATGAATCGACGGTCAGCAAAGTATCTCTTGATTCAAATCACTTTTCGCATTTTGGCGCGAATAGTGCGCCACTTAAGTAGCGCGTTTTAAGTGGCGCCACTGTTCGCGCCAAAATGCGAAAAGTGATTTGAATCAAGAGATACTTTGCTGACCGTCGATTCATTTAATAAGTCTTGAGAAAAAAAATTTGAACCGATTCTCTTCTCCGTATAAAAAGTCGATTTTGCGCTAATGAATACATTTCTTCAAGAAATGTATCATAAGTGCATACACCCCCTATACATAGATGTACGCACCCTCACCAATGTATTTCTACGGGGGAGGGTTCTTGTAAGCAAGAAATACGTTTCTTGTAGGTAAGAAATACATTTATTGAAGAAATGTATTTCTTACTTAAATTGATCCGCTGTACTATCGGCGTTCCTTGGCATTTTGAGCTGGAAGAAATATAGAAAAATATTTGCCACTCTAATGTTGCAACCTGAAATGCTAAAGCAAACCGATACTGCAGTGGATGAATTTCCTACAAAGAAAATGTCAGAAGTACTTAGTGGGCATTATTCGCCTCCGGGAAAAATCTTAGAAGATAGTAGTGCCGCACACTTACAGCCCATAAAATATAAAATGATACATATGCGTACGACAGCGCACGATACGGTGGCCAATGAAAGGATTGCACCACTGGTCATAGAGAGCGTTTAGTAAAACACCGAGAAGTCTTCTTGGGACACGGAGCTTTTGAACATTTTTAGATAGGCTCAAAGAGAACTTCCTCCTCTACCTATCTGTAAAAAATATCAAAAAAATACTTAAAATTAACAAATTTATACTAATTAGCAGTCCAAAGAGCATAAAATCGTTTCCAATTGGCCCAGTTTACTCCATGTCAATGGATGTTTGAAAAATTTGACTCTTGCTAGACTGATATTTCTTTTATGCTTCGGTATTTCTTCAAAAGAATCAATTTTTGCCCTCGCTTTGATGAGCATATTATTTTTCAATACTTGCATCCTCATTTTAGACTATATTTACTCTAAGTATTCTAATAGATTTTATCATTTCTACAGTGTAATCTGATATATAAAATTTTATTCCTAGGCGATATAATAGATAATACTCATAGTCAGGCAATTGCGATCTCCGTTTCAGACTCTCGACAATAATACACAAAATGTTTTCTTTTCCTGTACGACAGCAAAAGTAAGTATGACTTTTTTATTGTAATTATTGTAACCAATGCATTCGTCTTCGTTCACCTTGACAGGATAGTTCTTTTTATGATTATTTGTACAAAACAGAAAGAGAGTATACACATTCGCATATCATTCATTAAACTGGCCTTTTCATTTGTATTTTCTCATTTATCAAATAGATGTGAGAATCAGAAGAAAACGTAGGTTAACAAGGATTCAGTAGACTAATCACGTCTGTATGCTTGACTACACAACCACATAATATGGTGTGTCTCTCTCTCTCACTTACTTTCTTCATACCCTAGAAGTTAATCCGTCGTATATTTGCCGCTGTCGCTTGTTTTTGCGATCTTATAGAAATTATTCACACGAACTGACAAATCGTAGCAGATATTAATATTCTAAAGGAGAGGAACGAACACGATATTCAGGTATTATTGTCATATTGCAGCTTACTAAAGTAAGTAGTCTATGGGTTAAAGGTACTCTATCTTGTCTTTTGATATGACCAGTGGTGCAATCCTATCATTTCTTCAAGAAATGTATTATAAGTGCATACACCCCCTATACATAGATGTATGCAGCCTCACAAATGTATTTCTTCGGGGGAGGGTTCTTGTAAGCAAGAAATACATTTCTTGTAGGTAAGAAATACATTTATTGAAGAAATGTATTACTTACTTAAATTGATCCGCTGTACTATCGGCGTTCCTTGGCATTTTGAGCTGGAAGAAATATAGAAAAATATTTGCCACTCTAATGTTGCAACGTGAAATGCTAAAGCAAACCGATACTGCAGTGGATGAATTTCCTACAAAGAAAATGCCAGAAGTACTTAGTAGGCATTATGCGCCTCCGGGAAAAATCTTAGAAGATAGTAGTGCCGCAGACTTACAGCCCATGCGTATAAAATCTCATAGCGTAGTTTCATCAAACTAGGTAACATTCATTTAATCTACTGGTTCTTTTAATTTCCAGCTTCTTCTTTCGCTGATACATATGCGTACGACAGCGCACGACATCCTGGACATGCCAATGACAGGATTGCACCACTGG
>CAJNOQ010008301.1:0-11330 GCA_905250885.1 Didymodactylos carnosus | reverse complement strand
GCGCATGAGACAAGAAAGTCAAGCACATACCTCAAGCGTTTTGCATGAGTAAGAAATTCATGTGCATGGAGATAAATCTTGAGGTATGTGCTTACTCATGTGCTTGAGAAAAAAAGCTTCACTAGGGTAATACTCTACCAAAAGTCGAAAAATGTAAAATTTGAATAGTCTAGTAGCCTACCGCGGTCAAACAAATCGTATACGATCGTATCTGAAGCAGACAAAACCGTACCAAATCGTATGAAAATCATATATGAATCGTGGTATCTGATTTGTCCGCTGGATCGTATAATAGATCGTAGTAGATCATACACGATCATACAACTTCGTATTAAGTCGTATAGTACGAACCACAGGACAAATCATACCACGATTCGTATGTAAATCGAACATAATCGTATATGATTTCGTACCATTCGTATACGATCTTGTACGAACGGATAGTACGATTCTATCACCCGGATAATAGCCTAATAGTCCAACGGTCTAAAACCGTGAGAGTCTAATACTCGAAAAGTCTGAAATTTTAATAGGCTAATAGTCTAAGAAAAGTCGAACGGTCTAATAGTCTAATAGTGCAAGTTATCTAAAACTTTACTGGTGTACTTATAAGCTTTATTGAAAAAGAAAAAAGAAAAAGTTAGAAAAGATCAGTACAATAATGAGGAGAAGGAGGCGAACCCATTGCATCTTACATCATTGACTGCGGACAAAGGACAGGACAAGAAATACATATAAAAACAAGTGACAAGGACAACATAAAAAAGACAAGTACAGACAAAATAAAGAGTGAAGAAATAGGTGTACGAGGAGGGAAATAGGAGTTAGAATCGTTGTGTCTTTGATATAAGTTGATATAAGCTTTATTATATTATGTAATGAAGAGAAGAAGAAAAAGAAAAAAGAAAACAACTACTGGATGGACATATGAACAGAACAAAAAGAAAGAGGAAAAAAGTCATTTTGACTATTCTATAAAATAAAAAGTTGTAAATGTACACTGATATATAGTTAAAGAAAGAGACAGATTGACACAGACACATTCATTTTCTAGCACAATTAGATAAAAAAACATGTGCACAGAATATATGCACGCTTGATACATACAATAAGAAAGTGTACGAGTAGAAAGAAGAAAATAAGAAGGTAAAAGTATAACAAATAAAAGCAAAATCAGGAAAAGGCAAAGAAAAAGAACGAGAACTGAAGAGGAGAAGGGTAAATATGGCATAATGGAGACAGATTAAGCGATTGTTTGGGGTTCAAAAACGTTCAATATTTGTTATATAGTTAGTAATAAAGAAATGGAGCTGACAGATTTGTGAATTATCTAGATTATCAAATTTTTCTAAAAATGGTACATTTGCAGGCGTAACGAAGATAGTAGGAGCTAGGGATGACCATTCAGAAATAAGTGCTTCTCGTTGATGCTGATACGTTTATTTGACCTCTCTCTCTTGAGCGTAAAGATGTATTAACAATTGGTTGTTTAGGAATACGTGTAGAAAGAAAAGTGGGTGTGAGACCGTTTTTTTTTGACGAAAAGAATGATTTTGTTAATTGCATAGATGCGTTCTAACGGAATCCAACCTAGAATTTTAAACACTCTTTTGCTCTTGATGATAAATGCATTGCTCCACTAATAGTCAGAGATGCTAAATATTGCAATTCATAAATAGATCTTAGATAGGACGGAATTGTATCAATGAAGGCTGTTTTAGAATGAATTTGTTTGAGAAGAGAGCAAACAATATCAGCATATGTGACTACTGGCAGAATGTATGATTTAAATATCTGATCGAGAGTGGATGTACTCAAAATATGTTTATGTCTACGCATAAGGTAAAGGGTGTAATTGCATTTTTTTAAACTGGTGTAATAGTCTAGTATAATAGTCTAGTAGTCTAAAAGTCTGATAGTCTAATGGTCTAAGACTTGAATAGTGTGTTAGTCTGCCAAAGGTCTAAAAGTCTAATATTCTAATAGTCTAGAATACTAATAGCCTAATAGTCTATTAATCTAATATTCTTTGTGTACGGCTTTGCATCCGTGAATAAATTGGCCACACCTAATTCGGCAAAAGCATAAAATGATCTTCTCAGCCACTCATGAGCTATCACGCTTAAAAATTTTGGTAATCCAGAAATGCTCACTGGAGATGGAATAATATCGAAGGAAGTCACTATGGATGTAGACCGAATGAATTCTAAGAATAATTTATGAAATACAATGCAGATCTAAAACAAGTACAAAGTGTTCATCAGCTTCCTAGCAACCCATTAGTTTAGATGCAACTCATACTAAAAAGCCTATTTCAACACTAACGCACATACTCTTCGGTTGTGCACAGCTTGTAGTAAGACTAACTGAACGCAGTGAACTGTAACAGAAAGAGTGCAATAGATGTTTTCATACACACTATTTCAAAATACACTTGAGATTACGTAAATTGCGAAAAACACAAATAAATGACACCGCAAACACTATCTTTTTGTAAAGAGTACTTTTCTTAAGGCAGATAGCCTTTTAGAGAGAAAAACAAGAAATGACAGTGCTTTAAAAGTAAAACTGGACGAAAACTAGCAAACTAACTTCGAATTGCTGCGCTACTTTCGCCGATATACAGGCATAGGTTTAATTCTGTCATGAAGTTTACTGTTCTCTGCTTGGCAGCCGGATTTGAGATGCTAATATTGATCAGTCGATAGACGAAGCGGTAGTATTTCCAACGTGCACACACGTTTTGCTTCAAATTTTTTTTGCTCAACACTTGCTGTATTTATTTCAAAAGACGCATGGTCGCCTAAATTAATTCTTTTCTATTATACTGTTGTATTTCTAAAATTTTTGCGCGTGCTAACAGACGATTGAATAGATTATAAAATTCAGGCCACATTGTAGATGGTGAAGAGCATAAACGAACAATACGACTGGAGAGAGACAGAGCGATGTTATTGATGACGTAACGAGGACGTGATGATGTATATTGTAAATATTGAAACGTGTTTGATGGCTTAACATATAATGACGTTTCAAGACGATTTAATGTTTTATTAATAATAATATTAACATCCAAGAAATTAATTTTTGTTGTACTACCAGCGCATGGGCACGGTTATGGACACGAAGCTTGCCCCTCCGTATTCCAATATATGAGGGATTCTGGTGATTTTTGTACCATTTTTAAAGAAAAAAATGACCCAAAATGAAAGTGTCTAAGAAAATATCTTAAGACTGTAGATTTATAGAGGGTACTTGAAAGTCTAGAAAAAACTCTGTTTCCAAACTGCCAAGTCCTTCTCAGCCGAGATCCTGGTTGTTCACTTTTTGACTCAGGATCGAAAATGCGATTTTCTCTGCTTTTCAGCTAAAAGGGCATAACTGAGGTTAAAAATGTATTGAAACATAGGTTTTCACATCTGCCCTATCAACTGGCATCATTAAAAAATGGTTTTTGACAATTTCTAACCTTGGGCCTCTAGAAATCCAGGTTTTCTGGAAATCCTTTGCCGAGCTGGTTTTCAGAAAACTGAGCCGGCCATTCAATTCAGGGTGTCAAAATACGTATAATTGTATAATATGAGGCTTTATGTACTAGCCAAAACAATTCTAGAGATATGTTTGGGGATGGGACATTTTGATGTATTTTTCAAATTTCTTCTTTAAGAAAGAAGCTGAGGTCTTGCTATTTACAGCATAACTTGTGCTACCCATTTGACATATATGGTAAAAAAACGAGTTCTCAATTCCATGTAGTTCGGTCAGGGGAGAGTCAAAAGGGGGTGGGACAAATTGCATGTCACAAGCTACTGGACGTCAGTAAAATGTCAATTACTCAAAAACGAAAAAAACTAGCAACTTGCGGTTTTCAACAGTCTACAGTGCCTACTTTGGTAAATCCTTTCATAGAAAAATATATGACTTAAAGTGCTTATTGGCTGCGCAGTAGACTCAAAAGGGGGTGAGACACGATTTCTGAACTTTTCGAGGATCAGAAATTTCATCGAAGTTTTCACAGAAACTAAAAGAGATTAGGCAAAACTAAGACTGCAGATTGACAGAGCAGGTAAAATACTGCACAAAAAGCAAAAAAGATTTTGTTCCACTGCCCTTTAAGAAAAGAAGAATGTTAATTAAGAAAAAAGAACGTGCGAGAACCACTAAGAAAAGAAAGGAAAAAGAACCCAAAAACAAAGTGTTTTGCTTACTGTACACTAAGAAAATAAGACAGAAAAGAGATCTTAGCAGTATATATAGAGTAAAGTGTTCGGAATAAAATGGCATAAGCTTCTAAAAGTTCGATTTAGTATTAACGGAGAACCATGCATTTCCATTAGCTTAAATCGAACGGTACAAAAATCACCAGAATCACTCATATATATGTGTTCAAGAAAGAAATGAAAGCGTTGAAGTCGTTTATCAAGAAATGTTCGTCATCATTAATATTAAGATTCTTTCGATTTCTTCGATTCTATGCATTTTGCTTACTACTGGTAAAAATATTATTGAAGATTTACTTAATCTGTTAAATCAGACTAATAATAACTTAATATACACATTTAAAAGTAGTACAACAAAAATTAATTTCTTGGATGTTAATATTATTATTAATAAAACATTAAATCGTCTTGAAACGTCATTATATGTTAAGCCATCAAACACGTTTCAGTATTTACAATATACATCATTACGTCCTCGTTACGTCATCAATAACACCGCTCTGTCTCTCTCCAGTCGTATTGTTCGTTTATGCTCTTCACCATCTACAATGTGGCCTGAATTTTATAATCTATTCAGTCGTCTGTTAGCACGCGGTTACAGGGCATCTAATATCTTACAAAAAATTTTACAAATACAACAATATAATTGAAAAGAATTAATGTATCGTCCGAAAAAACAGAATGAAAACAATGATTCTAAGAAATATAGTAATTCCTTATCATTCTCAATTACCAAACATTAAAAAAATTATTGATAACAATTATTCTATTAATGTTCCTGATGCCTGTCGTTTGATATATAAATGTTCTTCAAATCTGGCTTCTTTATTACTGCGTTCTCGTTATCCTTCTTCTTTCTTTAATGTTGTTCCTGTTCATCATATTAACCCTATGGGCTGTGTTAAATGTAATCATCCTCATTGTGGAACTTGTAAATATTTAGTTATTAAAAATTATTTCGTTTCAACTGTTACCAACCAAATTTATAATATTCCTTATAATGTTAATTGTGGCTCCACTAACTTATCTTATTTAATTACCTGTAATTTATGTAACATGCAATATGGAGGAACCAAAACTAAGAGATAGATTTAGACAACATCGTTCATCTATTAGAAAAAACTCTGGTAATGACAGTAGATGTATTGAACATTTCAACCGCCCTTGTCATCCACTTGAAAATCACAGAGTTATTATTATTGAAACAAATTATACTAACGAGCAACACCGGCTCGACAGAGAACAATATTGGATTAAGACATTAAAAACACAAATTAATGATAGTAATAATCATTAATATTATTTATTGGCATTACATTTCATAATCGACGGGACACTTATACACAGTCCTGCATATCACGCTTATACAGAACATGCTTGGGTGGGACGGTGGGCTATGTGTGTCTGTCTGTGTGTCTGTGTATTGATGTCCATAATTTGTAACAAATTCTAATTATTTACCTTGTAGTATAATACTTTATAATATATTTTATTACTTTATCATATTGAAACTACTGAAAATAATTGCATTAATTGTTAGTATTTATTATTTATTAATTAGTATTTTTATTCGTATTGTTACTTGTTTTTATTATTATTGCTATAATTTTTGTGATATCTTTATATATTATTATCTTAATATTATTTTTATTTTATCTTTTTATATATTTTTTTATATTATTATCTTCACGTTATCCGTATATTATTTTTGTACAATAACTTTATTAATTCCATGTTTTTTCTATATTTTTCTATATTATTCCTATGTTATGGTTATCTTGTTATATATTATTGAAAATTATGGAAATTTACTAATTTTAATATTACTGATAACTTTCAAAGAATCACTGTCAAATAATCAATATGTTTATACAATCATAATGCATGACCGTTTCGTTTTTTATTTTTTACTGCTTTTGAACGCCATCAATATTTGTTAGCTTTTTCTGGCCAACGTTTTATTCTTTCTCTCTCTTATTTTCGTTACCTAGCTACCTGTTCTTGTTATAGAAGGAAGATACATAACATTTTGCTTTTTTTTCTCCGTTCTTTGGCCCTACTTTTTGCATAAATACAAGCACGTTTTTCATTCCTACGTCAGCCGTATAGGCAGTCCAAACTGCATTCTTTCATATACTATACTGTGTTATCATCTTGCTTAATCTGTAAGTAACTAAATTTTGTTCTAATCTGTCGATTGTATTTTCTACTTGATTTATGAATAGGTTTATTTTGAAAAAGGTCTACAACCGAAACACGTGTCAATAAATTTGATAAAAATTAGCCTAATTCTGCAAATCAATTATGTGAGCCTAACCTCAATGTTAGCAAAGATTATCTCATTGTCTAACGTCAATGTTAGCCGAGACTATTTACTAGAATATTTATCTCTTTCTTTGTTATCTCTTTTTTATTATTTTTCGCATTTTACTTGTTCGTCGTTATTTCTTACTTTTATCATTAATATACCAATATCTTTAATAAACCTATCAATTCAGTTCAAATCAAATCACGTTCATACATATATACACATACAAACACTTTGACTTTTTTGTATGACGAAATTTTTTTTGGATGGCCATAGACTTACAGTCAATGGAATGAAAACTAGAAGTGCTTTTACCACTCTTTCAAATAGGGTATGATAAATTCAGCTTTGATTCACTCTTCGACCTGACCTTTACAAAATTTTTCATTAGTTTCAGAAAACACGTAATTAGACTTAATTAATAATTTTCAGATACTGGACAAATTTTGTCCTTTTCCTAAAGCAGATTTTCTGGAACAGCATGGGATTCTCTACAAATTCACATTACTTTAACCTTTACTAACATGTTTAGAGTCCTGAATAACGAATTTTTCTCGATGTCACATCTTTCCCATGCAAAGTAGTGCTTTCCATCAAGATTAAGACTTATAATGCGCTTTATTTACCGTTTTAAGAATGACTGAGAAACTTTCTAAAGTAGGGAAGTCGATAGAATTTTGCACCGGCTACTTTCTTGTCTATTTGGCTTTCAAGAAAACGTCTTCTTCAGACTCTAGTAAAAAAATAAAGAAAAAAAGTATGTTGCAAGAGTTTCTTTAGCGACATTTAGTATCGTGCTTTTTTCTTCCTCAAAGCCAATCACAAAAATCTTGGTTTCTATTTTTTTTGTAGTTGTGGCTTTGCTCTTTCAATCAGAAAAAGAATGAACTTTTTGTGATGTTCCTGAGCGGAGAACCATGACTGGAGATTTCCGCAGTTACTTTTGCATCGTAGGTTAGACATCTTTCATATGTGAGTGTAGTATAAAATATAATAGAAGATAGAAGACAAAGTCGTTACCACGCACAGTTTCATCTACCATACATTTGTAACGTTCTGTTCTTCTTCGTCTTCTTATAACTATCAATAATTCACTTGATTCAATTATGCCTCCCAAAACATTAATGCAAAAACACCATACGGGTCCAATCGTTACAAAATTTAAGTCTGATAAATTGAAGAGTGCTCAAAGAACATACGGCAGTTTATCTGCAAGAACGGTTAGTTAGAAAATTTCCGGTTAAACACAAGCACGTATATTTATATATTGTCGACGCATGAGAAAAGAATTGTGTTTCAATATATGTGGGCATCGAAAACGAAGATCCGATGTAGTTTTTCGAGCTCTTTCGAATAGTGAAGTCAATTTTACCCCAAAATGTCATCATTTTCCCCTTAATCGTTTTTCTCCTATTTAATCGTTAGTTCTCCTATTTATTGAAATACTTGCTTTTTTTCCACATGCTAGAGAGGTTGGACTGGAACTATAAAAAACAAATTTAAGTGCGAACGACGTCCATTTTAAGAAACATAAATCATTGTTGGACAAACACAAGCGAAATTCGGAAGAAAAGTCGAAGGACGACCAATGAAAAAAGGTAGTTTAGCAGTAGTTGAACGGTGTATAGAAAATTTAGTAAGAATACAGAAGTTTGAAATTAGAGTGTTTTTCAGAAGAATATCGAGCATTGCATCATGGTTGTTTTTTGCTTTAGGTATACATTAATGAAAACGACGATGGAGACGTTGGAGAATTAGAGATGGTAAAGAAAATGAAAGAAATGTTACAGATGAAAAATCCAGATGTACAACAGTTGACATTATATTGGCGGAAAACATTTCAATTGAGACGTTTGTTCATTCGTAACATAGAAGAACATTCAATTGAAGCCGTTCTGGACGAATATCCGGGATTTAACCCTTTGAGGACGGTGGGATATACGTTGTCCCACCTATTTTACATTCGTAAAAATATCGTTAATCCACATTGAAACACGAAATAAGGAAGGTAATTAGGATAAAAAGCAATCGAATTCAACGCGTTACACTTTTCGTTTCTTTCTTTCTTTCGCTCTCATCGGTTCGTCTCCATTGTCCTCGATTTTCGCCGCTGCGAACAGTGACGTCATGATTTTCTTCCTTTCTCTCTGATGACTCGCTTCTTCGAGAATATTCTCAGCCTTTTTTGACTATATATATACACGCATGTTCTCAAGGAGGAATTGATATATTCAAACGATTCGTCTCTTAGACCTTTGTTCTTCGTTTCTCACAGCGCTTTATGTAATAAACACAAAGAAGATGGAAATCGATGAGAAAAGTGAAGTCGATGATGAGTCCTGCGATTCATACGATACTGATGACACCAGTGAAAGTGATTTCGATTTCAAAGACGATGAACTGATCGATGACTTCGATGGTCTCGAACTTTCTGATGAAGATCAGGATGCATATGTAAATGAGCTAAATTCCTCGGATGAAAACATCGCTACGGATAGCGGTTTCACTTCGATATCCGACGAAGAGCCAACTCCAATTTCGATCTTTCGAGCCTTTCTCAATGATGAAATTTTACATTTAATTACAAAGGAAACCAACAGTTACGGAAAAGAAAAGAAAGCGAAAAATAATAAGAAGAAAACCGATCGCTGGAGAGATGTAAGCAATGCAGAGATCGAGTCCTTTCTCGGATTGATTATCCTAATGGGTGTCAATGATTTGCCAAATATGAAACTTTATTGGAGCAAGGACATAGTATTCCATAATACATTCATCTCTTCGATCATGTCAAGAGATCGATTTCCTCAAGTTTTTTATAACTTACGCTTGGCTGATAGCTCACTGAAACCAGAGCGAGAGCCCAAAGACTACAGTAAAATATACAAAGTTCAACGATTTACTGACATTTTACGGAGAAACTTCCAGGAAAACTACCCCTTTGGTCTCTATGCCACGATCGACGAAAGTATGATCAAATTCAAGGGTAGATCAAGTCTCAAACAATATTTGCCTCTGAAACCAATCAAAAGGGGTTATAAAGTTTGGTGCTTATGTGATTCAGTCACTGAATATTTATTCAACTATCAAATCTATGTAGGAAAAGAGGAAACCAGTGCAAACGAAACATCGTTGGGAGAACGTGTTGTTTTCGATCTTATATCTAGTCAGAACTTCAGAGGAAAACATCTATATTTCGACAACTTTTTCACTTCTCTCAAATTATTAGAAAAACTAAAGTTACAGAACGTAAAAGCTTGTGGAACGATCAGATCAGATCGAGCAGGTATTCTGTCTGACTTTCCTAAGAAAAACAAAATGGAACGAGGTGATTACAAGTCAATAATTACATCGAACAATCTCATCTTCATATGGATGGATACCAAATATGTTTTTTTTAGCGTCAAATTATCATCAAGAGAACAAAGTTGCTCTGGTCTCTCGTCGTTTGAAAAATGGTCAACGTATTACGATCAAATGTCCGCCAGCAATAAAAGATTACAACCAGTTCGCACATGGGATTGATCTATTCAATCAAACAATATCGTGCTACAGTATCGACCGCAAGTCTAAAAGAAATTGGACTCGGATCTTTGTTTATTTTCCAAATGCATCCATTTTCAATTCATTCGTTTGTTACAATCAGTTAGTTCAAAATAAGGTAACACAGTTGAACTATATGGTTTTAGTGGCAAAATCGCTTTGATCCGGCAACGAAAGAACCAATCGTGGAAGACCTCCCTCTGAAAAGAAGTCTAAACTACCATCACCCAAAACTCTTCGTTTTGAGAATAATATGCATCTACCTGTGAAAGGAAAACGAAGAAGATATGCTTATTGCAGCACCAAGGAAGCAGAAGTGCAATCTAATATCGACTGTTTTTCCTGCAAACTGGCATTTTGTTTAAAATACGACAAAAACTGTTTTTTGAGTACCATCAGATTTCGATGTGACTATTCTACGTTAAGATGAAATAAAACGATAGCAAATTGTTTTTCCTATTGAAAAAAATTCCCTCCTCAAAGGGTTAGGTGACACCTCAAGCTATTTTTCAGTTTAAACAAGATTTGAGCAGTAGTGACGGTAAAGTCGCGTGTCGCCACTTTCGTCAATAGACATTCGCCATACTGACTTCGGGGGAATGTCGCCGAGACATTCGCTAGTTGGTGAATGCATTCAAAATCAAACTTGACATGAAAGAAAAATCATTTTCTCTCTCAGAAACGGGGCAGACCGAGCAAGTAGATTACTACGAACTAGATCCCTTTACAAGCTGCAAAACAAGCATTAAACTATTTATGTACATATCCCGAACAGGATAATATCCCAACCGTATATGTACCGTCCACTTTTCTTTTTTCCTCTATGAATTTTATTTTTCGCGTGAGTCCAGTTTGTACAGTGCTAGATAAAGGGATTTTCTATACACTGTTATTTTATCATTATTCAATAAAGTACACCTTTCGTGCACACGTTTTATCTCGAATCTTGTCAGCCGTAGTGAAAGTACACGAGGCTTTGTAATCGCTATCCACTACGGAGCATGACGCTGAACCACTTATGTTTCTTGCTTTGTCTTCTGTGTTTGTATCCCTTCTTCGTATGTTTTTCCATAGTTGCACATGCGATATTTGAAGTGATCTATTTTGATATAATTTCAATGTATTATTTCCTACAATGTGCTTATCAGTCTTTTATTTGATTCAATATAAATGTTTCATATTATTCTACTGTAACTGAGTCATTTTTAGTTTATTAACCGCTTTATTTCTAATCTATTGCTTATTGCTTATTTAATTTTGTC
>CAJNOQ010008300.1:0-11331 GCA_905250885.1 Didymodactylos carnosus | reverse complement strand
TTTGGAATCAGCATTGAATTCTGAGCAAAATGACGTGTTTTGTTCCTTCGAAAAACGACTTTGACTTTTTTTGAACATTTTTCGTTATGACGCCCTTGAAACATCGAACATCTTTTTTTTTATTTCTGATTACTTTAAAGAATATACCAGTCGATGTAGAATTTCATGCTGATTACGAATATCAGGTTTGTCTTACACGAAAACTTTCCTGGAAATGAAAAAACAACTTTTCTATGCATTAGATAACTTGTTTATTCAGCCACATATTAAAAAAAGAAATATTATAACACTACGAACATGCTTATACTAAATATAATGATTTTATTGATGTATTTAATCATATGCTCATGGAAAGAAAGAGAAGTGCTCGGCCCGGCAAAGAAAACTTGAGATCGAGCCCGGCCCAACCGATCTTAAAGCTTCCTAGCCCAGCCCGATCTGGTCCGACCAAAAGCCCGGCCCGTGCCGATCTCTGTTTTAGATATGTATATGTTAAAATGACGGATGGGTTAGGATTAAGAAAATCTTGCTAGTTATGTTTAGTCACTCCAACTCGGTAACATTCTAGGTCTATCTTTTTGGTTAGACTGCTTGCTCGTACGTTTTCCGGTCATCCAGTAAACTAGACAAAATGTTAGAAATAATCTAATTTTTTAACTGGAATTAATTGACCGAAAACACTTTCTTTACATAAAGCACATGTAATGAATAGTTGCTAGAAACATTATCACATAATTAATTTGATCGAGTACTAAAAAGGACATAAGCTATGCCTTTTACCGCAATTATGCTTGTCCTTTCGCTGCATTACTTTTTCGAAATATCAACCTGATCAGCATGGCTAAAAATAGGTTGCAAGATTTTCTCATTATTTTTGACTCACCCGTTAAATATGTATATATATAACTTATATTTAAAGACTGAGAGAGAGAAAACATGAAATGCTGGATATGAAAAAATATGAGGCTATTTCTAAATTTTTTTCTCTCTTAATAGGCATTGTTGTTCTAAATATACCAAGTTACTCGGGTGGAGTGGACTTTTGGGGTGATTCATCAGTGGTCACTAGAGAAGATGACGTATGTTAAAGAAATTTTATTTTATGTTATACTCAACTGGTAATATTTCATTTGATTCAGACTTTTGTTACACCATCATATGACGATAAACTATTGGAAGTTGTTGCTGTAACAGGCTGCATTCATTTAGCTGTTTCACGTTTGATGAACATTCGAAGCAATCGAATAGCTCAAGTGTGTACTGGTTTAAGAATATAAAAGACTAGTTTAACGTGCTCTCGTTTGTTTTCAGTGTCGAACGGTTCGAATTATAATACAAGGTGAATCGAGTATACCTGTTCAAGTTGACGGTGAAGCGTGGCTACAACATCCCGGGCAAATTCAAATCGTTCATAAAAATCGGGCACAAATGCTCTCACGTGATAAGGTAAACAAAACAAACAATTCCTAGTTTAGACGCACTGAGTCGTTTCTATATAGGCGTTTGAAAATACATTAAAAGAATGGTCAACAATAAAACAAGAAACGCATGG
This sequence comes from Didymodactylos carnosus, assembly GCA_905250885.1. Taxonomy (NCBI): domain Eukaryota; kingdom Metazoa; phylum Rotifera; class Eurotatoria; order Philodinida; family Philodinidae; genus Didymodactylos; species Didymodactylos carnosus. The sequence goes on along the minus strand of CAJNOQ010008300.1, from coordinate 9,779 downwards.
TATTTGGTTAACAAAAGATGAAAGTACGAATATTGGCTTATTAATTGAAATAGCCATTGTACTGATAAAAAGGTATACCATACAGATATTTATTTAATGTTCACTATTCATTGCCATTCTTACTTCACAGAGTTAAAACAATTGCACTGAAATTGCCATTATTTGAATCGGAACTTCATGATTACGCTAAACAAGCTTCAGCACATTTAGAACAGATTTATGGAGGCGAAAAACTACTCAATGTAAGTGTCAAAAACGAAATGATTTTGTTAATAGATAGTTACTAGACACTAGATCTCTGTATTATTGCATAAGAAAGGATCTCTTGTAGTTTGACGGGAGAGTAGCGATGACTTATAACGGCAGGACCCTACTAAGCATAGTCATATAATTAACTGACATTTCCTACTACTATCCATTTCAAAATATAATGCACTCCATTGTTCTTTCAATAACTTTTGACAGAAAATAGCTAGAGAACTGCGATTTTCAGTTTTAGAGACTAGAATCTGGGACTATCCGTTTATGCAAAAATAAATTTAGAAATATTCGAAGACTATAGACCATGACGAAAAACTTGCGTGGGATTCACTGAAGGACCATCGGATTTTCAGAGATCTCAGGAAAATCCTCCGCATAACTCACTGATTTCTTCACTGGAGTTCCTTTAGAAGATGAAAATAAATAATGCCACGATGATCAGCATAGCTGATTGCTTGTGTCTCGAGTGCTTTTGAGATCCGCAAACCTCCAGATTTGGAGATAGCATAGTCTGCGAAGAACGTCTCTAACTCTCGGACCATAAGAAATGGAAACCTGGGACTTGTCGAGAATCGTAGATCAACATCCAAGATCTCCAGTCCACTATTTGGAATCGAAAATCCACAACTTCTTCAATGGTGAAAACGTTTTTGCAAAAAGTTTTGAAGAGGCTTACCACCTGCAGGTGGTATTTCTAAACTTACTTTCCCATAAACGGATAGTCCCAGATTCTAGTCTCTAAAACTGAAAATCGCAGCTCTCTAGCTATTTTCTGTCAAAAGTTATTGAAAGAACAATGGAGTGCATTATATTTTGAAACGGCTGGTAGATAGATATTAAATATGTTGTCATTATTCAAAACTTTTAATTCTATATTAAAATTTTAGCCTTGTATACGACAAAAAGCATTAGATTTTATTAATAGTATACAAACATTAACTGAAGAAACGAGTTTAGTTTTATTAAAAGTAAAATCATCATCCGAAATTATTATTGATCAAGAAATTTTGACAAAACTTGAACATGCCATCAGTGATATGAGTAAAAACTTACGAATAATAACAAAAACCAGTGATGGAAGAATTATTAGAAGAGAAAATGATGATGAGGTATGATGTATAATTAGACGAATTGTGATATTTAAAATACTTTTTTTCTAAATAGGATGACATTCATTTTGTTCATCATCATCAACGGCGTAAACGGTCAAAATTTAGTTTGGTAACAAAAATCAAGCGTTCAAAAGCAAAACATAAAGATGACCGAGAACTTTTGAAAGCACTATGGGGTAATTAAAATACTTATTCCAAATCTATTCATGTTAATGAACTTCAAACAGAAATCTTGATAAAATTTTAGAATATTTTTCAACATCATTGATGATTTTCGTGAAATTTTGTAAGAATCTCTGCAAATTCTTCAAGTCATTAGACTTGTAGATCGAGTATTCCGAAATTTTAATTAGCTCTTAAATAGGTTTTTGGGCTGGTTAGCTATTGTTCTTTGTTTGTTTTTGGTCCGAAAACACTTTGCAGCTCTGTCGTGTCGTTCAAGTGATTCTGGAACTCTTCTGTTCAAACCACATGGATAAGAATACAGTTGACCATCATGCGTATGAGTAGACTTGAAAATTTTTCAATGTTCTATACTGCGAACAGTGTAGTTATTATGCATGCGAGATGCAAAACGCAACAATGATAGACGGAACGACAAGGAAAATGAATAAATTATCAGAAAAATCTTGTTCAAATGTAGCTGGTTGAAATTTTAGAAACAAATTTGTCGAGATCTTGATCAAGAATTTTAAAAGTTAGACCTAAATATAAAAAATAAATCAAGATTCCGTCTAGATTTGTTCAAGGTTAAGGTTCTGCAAAGATCTTGGATCAAATATAAATTTTCTGCATAGCGTACAGAAGTATATTCAGGTAAAATATGAAATACTCTTTTCTCACTTAATTTCCCAAGCGTCAAAAAAAATCTAGTATCGCCCGATTCATCTAGATTATTAGATTTTTACTCGCTTGCAACTAGTGTGTAACGACAGTGGAAATCTAGTAACTGGGCGATTATTAGATTTTTTCTAGTTGCAACTATCGATTTATCGCCCGATAATCGATCGATTTAACTATTACTAGATGCACCTGCAGACGCATCTAGTTAAAAGTCCCTTTTCCAACTAGTAATCTAGATGGCAACTAGTCGTGTATCGCCCGATTACAGACGAAATGTATCTAGATTTTTCCCATAGGTGATATTTGCTTGGGTTTAATAGATCTCTTCCATTAAAATGCTACAAGAAGATTAGAATCTCAAAATTTCGTTTTATCAGAATACCATAGTCGCGCCATTGAATAATATGTACAGAAAAGGGAAAATTTGGAAATTTGAAAAGCAATCGTGTTGGATATAATATGTCCTAATAGTGGCAGTTAAACAAAACGATGAATAAACTGATGGTTACTAACTATTATCTATTAAAAACTGTATTGCAGAAAGCTCTTTTCGAAATAACTTGTGATAGACTAAAGAGGAGTGGTTTTGGCCAGTCTATAGAAGATAATGGGCAAAATCATTATTTTCTTTATTCGTGAAAAGCAGGTTTCTGGAAAATCATTAAGAAAATAATAATCTGGGAATATTGTGATAAGTCTTCCCGCATATTCTAACTCTCAACATGCACAAAAACCGTCAAAAGCGGATTCCTCAGTGACACTAGTTTTTCGAAAACCGTTTTCCAGAAATCTCCAGACAAAACACTGTAGTAGAAAGAGAGAGACAAAAACCAGGTATTAAGGTCGATCGATAGAAAGTGCTTCGGCAGAAATCCTACCCCGCTCGAACGGTGATAGATGGAAGTCTCGGATTTGCGTGGATGTGTACTATGGATGTCAATGTATGTTCGCATATATAATTTGACACCATAGATTGCTATGGCGGCACAGGAAGCGCAGTTTATCTGCGAAAAAACCATCAGGTACATCACCTGCAGGCAGGATTTTGGACTTAATTTTTTGTCTGTCACAAATTATTTAAAAAGAGTTTTTTCTGCACTATAGTTTTTAATAGATAAATAGTCTTTACCATGTTTTCGATTGCGTTTGGATAACGTCGTGATCGTCACATTAAGTCCGTTTTTACGCTGTAATTATGATGTGAAAAAAAGTCAAAGCTTGATCTTAAGTAATTATGATGTAATCCAAAAGAAAAGAGCACTTTAGGTTTCAAATCGGTCACGAACAGCTTTAAACCGGCGGTTACTGTAAACTGTGATTACAGGGTTATAATTGAGGCATTGCTGACATTGTTAGAAACGTGCTTACGCAATTACATTCTTTTAGCAATTCCAATAGAGTGTTGGGATGCTAGAGAACAAGTTGGATTATGGTTAGACGCCATTGAACTTGGTGAATATAAAAGTGCCTTTATTCGACATGACATTCGCGGCACAGAACTTAAACATTTAGAACGACGAGATCTTAAAGTTTGTATTTTGTTACTGTTTGAAAAATGAAAACAAACTGTTTCACGTCTTTTTTTACTTCATAGGAACTTGGAATTATGAAAATTGGTCACATTCGACGAATTTTAAACGCGGCAAAAGAAATACCAAAAAATGTCGAAAAAAATTAACATAAATCGTACACATCAATAATTCGTCGTTTTTTGGTGTTATATTTCAATTAACATTAGAACAACGTTTCTTTATTCGTGTTTTTTATGATCGCTTAACAATATCATAATTGTTGGTGCTAACTAAATTTGTTTGGCATGATAAATAAATACTCATGCAAAAATTTGAATGCTAATAAATTCACTGTTTCTACATTATGTTATCGGTACTATTCTCTCTCTGTTAACACAATGTAGTCCAAATTCCACTGCGAAGAAAACACCAGCTAAAGCAACGTTATACACTCCCAACAGTACCGTACGGTACTGTACGGAAAGTCAAATGTACGCGTTTTAACGCAAGAAAAATATCCTTTTTTGCAAAAGCACGTAGAAAAAATGGAAAATATACACGTTAAATTCTTACATGGGTTAAATAAAATCTGTACAGTTTGTTGTTGTTTTTGCATCGTATATTTTCTGAATCCCGGTCACGTCTTCTCCAGGCTATTCTTCTGCGGGAAAGTTCTACTTCGGACACTTCTTCTCCGCACATTTCTTATCCTCAAACAGTTTTTACCAAACACTTTCCTAGCTCAAAGTTTGTGCATGACGGAAAATATCATATAGTGACATATGTGGGTAATATAGCGTTTTATTGAGTGGTGTCTCACTCTGCATGGATAAGAAAGGATAATTGTTATGAAAATATGTGTCTATGTTACTGAAATAAGGGACTCAAAGTGCCCGAAAAACAGAAAATAAACAACTTTTGACCAACCAACAATTTGTGACATTTGCCCTGTCATAATCTTTTAATTGGTTCTGCGGGAATTTGTTCAGTACAGAGGTACTCCGAAAGTCTTGTACTTATCGTGGAATTGTAGTTTAGGATCTTGAGTTTAAAAATCCTATTCTGCTGCTCTTCTTCGGTCAGCAGCAGTGCATGGTAGGGGAAATGAGGGATGTATTCACTGTCGTTTAGGTGGCGTAGTAAACAAAGTGAACAATTCTAAAGAAACATTTCTCTAGAGTTTTGCACTTCTTAAGAAATGGCTTCTACAAACTGAGAATTTATCTACCACAGTACTCTTTAAATGTTCTAGAATTCGACTCACACTCAGGTCTTCCTCCATGCCATCCTCCAAATTTAAAAGATTGAGAATTAGCTAAATTTTCTGCAGTTTTATAAGTTATCAAATTTGATCATTTTGAATGTTCAATTCTGTACTTCTTGTCCTTAACACAAAATGATATTTTCAACTCGTCGAAGTAGAGTTTGATTCGTAGAATTGGTAAGATCTGTAGAATTAAACATTGGACAACATAGAATTTCAGGAACTATTAGGTATAAACTGAAATCTCTAGAATTTTGTTGCAAATCTGATTCTCTTCGATGCTCAATTCTATAATTCATCCCCCTGAAAAATGTAAAATTCTGACGTTTCTTCATATCGATAATCAATTAAAATTGGACCATTACGTTTTTTTATAGTATTCATTCAGAATTGAGAATCTAATAGGTGCTGTATGAAGTCTACATATATCACTATATCACCCAAACAACATTGCATCACTACTAGGACAAATTGTCTTTTAGTCAAAAGTTGTTTATTTTCTCTGTTTTTCGGGCATTTTGAGTCCCTTATTTTAGTAACATAGACACATATTTTGATAACTGTTATCCTTTCTTATCCATACAGAGTAAGAAACGCTATATTACCCACATATGGCACTATATGATATTTTCTATCATCCACAAACTTTGAGCTAGAAAAGTGTTTGGTAAAAACTGTTTGAGGATAAGAAATGTGCGAAAAAGAAGTGTCCTATGATAAGAAATGTCCGGAGTAGAACTTTGGGGAGAAGAACAGTGGAAAGAAGAAGTGTCCAAATATTATATTTTATTTTATGTCATTTATAAACAAAAGAAATTAATCAAATCAACAAAGGACTAATAAATGTTATTATTTGATAGAAAAGAAACTGCTACTCTTCCACTTCTCCTTCTGAAATGGTCTCAGTCTCATAATTAAAAAAATTACTTTAAAAAAAAAACGTGTTTATTCTCATAAAACTGAGAAATTTATTATCTTTCATCATGTTGAACTGATTTTTATGTTAGAGATAAAATCTTACATCTTTTCTCTTTTTATTAAAACATTTTTTGTTTCCAAATACTCATGATATATTTACACAACTAAAATGAGCAAATAAAAAATAGACATCTTCAAAAGAAAAAAAAAAGAAGCATTATACAAAGAAGGTTTAATATGACGGATAAACATGGCAAAAATAAATCAGTGATCATTAATAGTGAGTTTTCTATTTTAAATTAATAAACATTTAAATAAAATATTTCACCGGCTAATATAAAAATCACATTTGCACATGATATTATTTTTTATTATTACTACCATTATTTAGTTCAATATCAATACATTCACCTAACAAATGATTATTTTCTGTTTTTGTTGTTATTAAACCATTTTTTGTTAAAGATTTTGGACTAGTAGTGTCAGTTATAGTATTCGAATTTTTTTTTTGTAATTTAACACTATCTTTTGGCAATAGTGTTTGTTCAGTATTCGGTAAACTATTCGATTTTGATGATGATAATAAATAACAACAATGAAATATTTCTTTTAATTCACGACGAAATAATGAAGATGTAGCAGAATAGAGAAAAAAATTAATCATACAATTTAAATTACGAAATGTTTGTGTTAAAGTATATAGTGTTTTGTTCGATGTTGTTTGAGATATTTGTAAATAAAACCAATAAATTCTAAAACAAATCAAAGCAAATAAAAGTTTTTAATTGAAGACTAAGGTAGAAATAAACAATAATAGCGATAACAGCTATTGGGTCACTAGTGAAGATATTGAAAAAATATGATGTTTTGTCTCTTTCATATATCATACAATTTTGACTTTTCTGTTGACTGTCAGTTAAGAGTCATAAAACGAAAACTGTCCGCACTGCAAAAAAATGATTGCGTTAAAAAGTGAAAACAAACAGAAAAATATGGGCTCTACAATTGTGATGTTTATACTAGGTTATTCTGTCATAGTGTGAGCAAAATTTTACCATGTCCCACAATATGCCACAATTTTGTGTAAAATTCTAAACTCGTGTCAGTGTATTACACAGTTGTGAGACATCGTAAGAAAGATTCCTCACAATATGGCAGAATATCCTAGTATAAACATCACAAATGTGGATCCCATATTTTTCTGCTTTTTTTCACTTTTTAACGCAATCATTTTTTACAGTGTGTCTGTCAGTCACAAGATCATGGATGTGCAGAAAAAAAAGAAAACAAATTCTTTTGAGTTCAGCCTAGGATAGTGCGGCAAGGAGTTTACACTTGATCCAGGAAATCCTAATTCTTGGGATCTTCATACAACTTTCAGAGAACTCCTAGGTTTTCTATCGTTTTTTTGAATTGGTATCAGCGTAAAACAATGGGTGAGGGTGATATTCGATCGATCACCCTCACCGCTGGGGTGGAGGATCGCTGGAGTTTACTTTTGGATAATTTAGTCAATAGTAAAATTGATGTTTTAAAATTCATAGTTCTTCCTACCCTCCTTTACACAGCACATTATGTTGTCTGTTTTTTTTTACTATTTTTGTTTTCTCATATTCAGTCTTTTCATTCTTCTGCAAAGCCTATAATGGGTAAATACCTGATTGGCGATGCTTCTATTTAAATAAAAATTGTTAAAACAAATTCATAGTTTTAGCGTTCGATTCCAACAACCGTATAATGTTATTTTGTACTCTGCTTTTCCTTCTGTTCTATCCTAGTCTCTCTCTCACTCTGTGAAGAGTTTTCAAAAAAGAGTGGCCTGTTATGTCCAGTAAAAGGAATCAGCGAGTTCCAACTAGCATTCCTTGTACTTACTGGTAAGGAAAGCTCATGAGCATAAATGCAAGAGCAACAGTTATTAACATAAATGTTATATTTCGATCTGTATTTTGTCGTTGACGTGTTCTTGTTCGTATCGATGATGAATTACGCTCACTATGAGTTGATCGTATGGAATTATTTTGTCTAGCACGTAAACGATGAATAATAAATGAGTTTAAAATTCCCAGAATAGTAAATGGAACTAAAATATGAAATAGACTTATTTATACAGCACGGCCACGTAACTCTGCTACCAAAATGAAATTCTTCGGTCATGAAATTTTGAGATTTTCATCTTCATCTTCTTATAGTTTGTCAACGAAAGACAGACCAGAACTAAACAGAAACAAACTTTTCTGAATCAAATGACATAATTCTGACCTCTGTATGAAAATATGAAACACTCTTTTTCTCATGTTATTGTTAAAAAGTAGCGTTTCGTATTTTCGTTATATCTTTTAAACGAAACATGACACCAAGACCGAAGTACATGCCATTTGATTCAGAAAACTTTGTTTCTACTTAGTTCTGATCTGTCTTTCGTTGATAAACTATAAGAAGAAGGAAATTTCAAAATCTTGTGGTCGAAAAATTTCATATTAGTTGTAGAGTTACGTGTTTGCGTCCCATAAGCAAAATCTAAACACAATTTTATATACCTATATATGTGAAAAGAACATTAATAGTACCAAATATTGTAAAAATTTTACGAAACTTTTCTAATAATCGACAACGTAGATTAGGATCTGGATGATATGGATCAAATTTAAGTATTAATGGATACCATAAACAGACAATTGATGATACAATAATATAAATAATAACGGTAGTTATCGTTGATTTAAATGTGATATATTTAGCTTTATCGAATGGTTTTAAAACAGAAAACCATCGTTCAACAGAAATAAATACCATAGAGTATCCACTTAACGATGCAAATAATAAATCAAAATAACCATGAAAATGACTAGAAAAAAATTTTTTTTTTTTATAATAAATTATTTGTTTTTATATCTTATTTTTTAAAATCAATAATACTCACCACCAAAACAAAGATTTATCAGCAAATTGATAATGATTGTAAGCTGGTAATACAATGTTAAATATTGATGTTATTAATAATAAAATGTCACTTAATGACAATACAATTGTTAATATACTAACACAAAATTTGATCATTTCTCGTCGAGCAAAAACACATATGCTTAATAAATTTCCAATAATTCCAACACCGACTGCAATTGGCATTACAATATCAATACAAAGATGTTCAATAAAATGTGCCCATCCTGTCTCATTCTTTATTATGAGAGATATATTCATTTTGATTTGAATTATTTTAGTATAAAATACTAATCCAATAACAATGATAAAATGTTATTAGTAAATAGTTGATAATTTTTGTTAAATATATAACATCTAAATAGAGAAAAGGATAATAATTAAAATTATTTTTTTTTTTGAAAAAAATCAACATTATTAATCGATTACGTTTGTGTTCTATTTGAGATTCTTCAATAATATTAAAATTGACTTACTTATTTATTTATTTATTTTTTATTCTAAAACATGAATAAAAACCTCCAATTACTCATTACGTTTGACAAAATATTTAAATAACTCAGCAACTCAGGTTTATGTTTTAATTATGTTTAAAAAATAAAACACTAGAAAAAAAAAGAAGAAAAACCTATTAAATTTCTTGAACATTAAATCACTAAAATACATACAAATGACAAAGAGATGAATATATTTTTATATGTAATCAGTGGTATAATCCTAATGATCATACGCTTGAAAAATTAATTCAAAAAGGTCTCAGATATCATTGAATTGTCATTGTTTGATTAAAAATTGCCATTTCAAAAAAAATGTATAGAACAAATAATGTTAAGTTGGCATTAAGAATATTTTAAAATACTATTATTAAATATGAATTGTTATTCTAGTAATTATTTCACGTTGATGAACGCCAAACAAAAAAAAAAT
>CAJNOQ010008299.1:0-11332 GCA_905250885.1 Didymodactylos carnosus | reverse complement strand
CACTTTCATATATAAGAAAACTTAAGAAACATAGTGAACATTATTCATCCATTTTGTTATGACATTTACGTAGTTCGATCATATAATCGATTGTATCGGATTTGTTGATAACAAACTGGACATCGCATAGAGTAAAATAAGACCCTCTTGTTCATCAGTAACATCCAATATGTTTTCAATATCAGAGGCTGTTCGTCGCACACCTTGCTTAAGTGTGTATATACATAGGCAGGAAACTAGACCAGTGGTTTTGCACATTTTAAACAAACGTATAGTGAAATCATTTGAGGATGTGTCCTCAAGCTCTTTTGAAAGAAAAGTAGAATTTTGAGAAAACAGGTTTTAGTAGAATGCTCCTAACTTTTTATAAAAAAGTCGTAGAAAGTACGCTTGAAGAAATGTTAGTATAATAATTTGGTAGGCAAATCAAAATTATTTCATTTTTGCACGACAACTAAATAAAATTTTGTGGAATGAGTATCATTCTTTTTGTACAAACGCAATTATCAAGCGTCTTGGCAGAAGAGAAATAACTCTGAAGCAGAAAATCGTGGAACTGTTTGAGAAAAAGGATTTAAAAAGTTTTTTTATTTTTTTAAACATCTTTTATTTACGAAATAATAGTAAAGAAAAAATACAACAACCAGAGAAAAACATGTATACGGCAATTCGGGATATCCCATTGTATGCCGCACTCTACATGAACACGCTAGCATAAAATGAATATATAGAGAAGGGAGATTATACTAGTGTTGGTGAAGAGAGAGAGAGAGAATTTGGAATCGACTTGTATCCGCTCTATTCATGTGACATCCTGCTCATGAAGATTTAGTACATCATGACTGATTGAATCTTCTGGTGGTATGAATGAATTGGAGGATGGCTGCATACACTCCTATCAGGTCCTGCTTAAGCAGTACTCGGATAGATTCATGTTTCAAAGGTATGTGTTCCAACGTAATGTGATTATCTTTAAAGACAGTACACAGTTGCTGAAACATAAAGTTACAAGACTTATCATAAAGAGCACAGTCCATGAAAAAGTGTTTAGTAGTCTCTCTGTTAAAGCCACATGCACACGCTGGTGACTTTTCTAATTCACCTCTAGTAAAGAGATAACCATTTAGTTGGAGATTATCAACTCTACATCGCGTATGATGTATCTCCAACCGCCGATCACGCCTTAACGGTAAACGAAAGGACGGAATATATTGCAGGACTAATCTGAGTTTGAAATCAGTTAATTTATGTATTGAACGTATATCATTAGGTAGAAGATTCTAGAATTGCTGTAAGTTCGGCCAGCTAGGGTGCATGGTAAAAGTTTGACTTTTTTGTACATAAGAAACTAGAAAAAAATGGCAAAAGTATCTTGACTCTACTCGACTTGACTCGGAAACACCGGTGACTCGACTTGACTCGGAAACACCGGTGACTCGACTCGACTCGAGGACCTAAAACCGGTATCTGCTCATTAAGCTATTAGCAATGTAGTCAATTATGACTATAAGTTGATTTACGGATGAGTCATTAGGAATAAAGCCCGACTGATTTTTACTTATCACGTTATTTATACTTAGAAACCCAAAAATGTGTCTGTAAATAACATGTTCGAGGACTTTGTATATGGCAGGAAGAAGAGTAATTGGCCGATAATTGTTGCAGCTTTGAAAATCACCGCTTTTGAAGAGAGTATGGACATGTCCTAATTACCAAATAGACGGAAATTCCCTCTTGCTCAAAGGCTCGTTAAAAAAGTGACAATAGGACTGGTTATTCCAGTTAATTCTCTCAACATTCGATTTGAAATAGCGGGGCGGTGGCTTTATTAACATTCAAGTGTAACAAAATCTCGTATACTTTAGTCACATTTATCAGGAAGTCCGACATAACAATTGTTAATTGCGGAAGGGAATTAATAGAAGGAGAAATAAATGAGGTATCAGCTGTACATGTATTGGAGAAATGCCTGTTTAACACTTGCGCTCGATCAAATGGTGAAGTTACGACTTTATTAGATGACGGGTCAAATAAAGGCGGAATACTCGATTGTTTTGTTTTGCCTAAGGAGAATTCTAAACGGGACCACCATGCTTTAGATGAATTTTTTGTTGAAGTTAGTCGTTCATAGTATTTCTCTTTAGCTTGCGTACATCCTTTTTCCAGTCCAACAGTGTATCTCTCATAAGCACTCTTATCTCCATCAGACTTAGTGTGCGGATAACGCTTATAGCACCTTTGTTTCATACTATGAAGATGATGAAGCATGTCTATGAATCAGAGTCGATCACGTGACGATACGGTAATCTATTTGCTTTTTAGATAAGAATTAACAAGCTCTAAAAAGTTTACAAAATACAGGTTTCAATGCATACTTTGTGATTCAGAAAAACTTTCTGTAAAAAGAAAATTGGATTGCAACATATGTTAGTAGAAAATTACAGAAAACCGCATTTTACAGCTAAACAATCGTTTTATATGTCCAGCTGCTATGCGAAAAGCGTCGGCTACGCAACTCTGCTGGTATTTTAAAAATGCACTAATAGTTCCATGTTAAAAGAAAATAACACATGTACAAATATAATGTATTAACAGAAGTAGTAGCCCAAGTAAGTAATATTAACTATATTAATATTCTTTATCGGTTAGAAGAATGTCACATCCGCCACAAGCTGAAACTAAATATGATTCATTCCACGACGAGCCTGATCTTTTCAGCGGGTGTCCCCAAGGTGTTGCATATTTGAAAACTGAAAACGTTTTTAAAATTCCTCTAATTGCCGCAGGTTTTTGTTTTAAATTAGAGAATTTTGAATGCATAGAAACAAGAATAGTTGGCTTGATTTTCGAATCTAGTTTCGATAACCATTCATGAAAACTTGGTAATATTATTGATTCAGCACCCTCGGTATCTATTTTAATAAATAAATCACTACTACCATCTAATAGTTTTTGTTCCTTTAATATTTTAATCAATGGCACACAATTAACTTTCCATTTTGTTTTACTAATATTTGCAATTGGATCAAACGTTTCTTTACCAACTGTACTTATTATTGAACGTGATCCACCACGACCAGTCATTTCAGTTGAATGAATATGATTACTTATACATAACGAACTCACACTTATTTTATGTGATAAATGAGGGTTAACACGTATATTTGCTGTTAATTCAGCTTCGGCATATGGATCACATTCAAATGCAATCACACGTTTTGCAATATTAGCAGCAAATAATACAGTTGGACCAATCCAAGCACCAAAATCAATATGTACCGTATTCGAAGTTAAAAATTTCTTAAAGGCGCCAAATACCGAATTTCCCCAACCAGATTTAAATGGTCCAGTCCACCAACTATTATGAACAGATGGAACGCGATTAACAGAATAAGAAAAAGCCATTGGAATTGGCACAATTTTAGGAAATAAGCTGTTTTCTTTAATAACATCAATTCTCTTTTCACACTTCAAGGATTTTGATGACTTTAATGAATTCAATGCTTTCGTTAATTGTTTTATACGAAGAGCGCCATTGGCTATTGTATGGTTAGCTATCGATAAAGTATCACGTAAACGTTGAACCTCATCAAATAAAACATCATTTATAGCAACATTTCTAGTTCTGCTGTTGAGATTCAAGTTTAATCCCGAACATAAAAAGTGAAATATTGCTGCACAAATTAAAATCTTTGTAGCAATAACGCATTTTGATTTGTGATCCATATTGATACTGTCTTGTGAATTTTTGAACGTTGCGCCAGAATCCGTTGTCGTCACAAAATGTTTTAAAAAAGCTCGTTTAAACTATAGATAAATGCTATGCAAAGTCAATAGTCTGGAATATTGGTGCAATTTGATAGGACGAGTCAATTAATAGATTCAGACCTTTGATAACTTTCATGCACTATTCATCAGTTTTCGATTCCTTACGCCTTATTAACAAGATTCAGTTTAATCTACAAATAAAAAATTATATTTTCTCTTTAGTTAATAGGTTGTGGTTTAAACATCTGTTTTTTTTTGACTAAATGTTGTTGTGTACAATCTACAACTCATCAAAGCAACAGATTCCACATGTGACACGACTCTTCCACGAACCGACACTTCTGCGATAGTAGAAATTTAGGTCCTTTTTCACGACAGACAACCTTTTAAAGCTGTCGCCAGTTGGTGTGTGTGAAACCAGTGTGATTGTCGGATTTTTGCTTTTTGCTTTTCGTTCTTTCTTTTGTTAGAAAAACCTACTTTTCTCTCAATAAGTCATCTAAAAACCGATTTTTGTCGACTTTTGATAGGTTTATCTTGGTGAGTTATTGAGATATCGAGCAGAGATTTTCTGTGGTAGTGAAGCAAGCGAAAACAAAAAAAAAAATTTCGAAATCTGTTTCCAGAAACCGGAGTAATTTTAAAAATATGACAAAACTCGATTGTACGATAAAGTTGCAAATGACTCAGATATAAGTTTAATATAGAAAGAAAATATATGAGAGGAAAAAGCAGAAGGAAAAATCGCGAAAAGAAGAATGGAGAAGACATCTGCAGATTACGTAATTCTACTTCTTGAACTGCTATTCCTCTTCCGAGAATGATTTAAATTCGTCCTGTTCGTCGTCTATAGTCTATAATAAGTCATTCTTAACATAACATATATAAATCAGTATCACGATAACAGTAAACACATCATTTAGTCCTCGTACGTAACCAATGCAGTGTATTCTTTCTTGGTTGAAGACGAATAAAGGTAAACCGTTGCTGGTATACAATCAATATACTTTCAAATGTAACAAAACATCACCATCGAAAAAATATTGGCTCTGTACGGAACCTGATTGTGGCGTGTACATACACACAAATTTGGAAAATGAATTTTTATCAATTACCAGCGACCACAAGCATGTTGCATATCCCGATGTTCTAGAAACCAAATCACTCAAGGAGAAAATGAAAAAACGCATCTTGACCGAAACAACGTCAGTTACAAAGATTTACGATGAAGAAATTGCAAAAGCATATTTGTTTTCTATACTAATATTATTTCGACATTTTCCTTTCTACTTTTTCCTTTTTTCTATTTTCCCCATTCATCAACCTGAATTTCGCTATTTTCCAGTTCAACATGTTTCTCTTCGGCATTTTCCTGATTTTTTTTTGACGTTTTCCTATTCGATGTTTTCCTTTTCTGCGCTTTCCACGAAACCCGTGACAGTGAGTTCGAAAAGTATTTTCATACAAAAGATATTTGCATCATCTAGTATAAAGCTAGTTAAATTAGTCCAAGGTGCACTGGTATTAAAACTGTAACAACAGATAGGTTCATCGGCAATACACATATGTTTTGTATTGTTAGTGTTTCAAATATAAGAAGAGCTTGACAGCTTAGTTTTCGTAGATCAAAACTTCGCCGACGAGGCGGTCCTGTTAGGCGAAGTGTCTGTTCGTGGAAGAGTCGTCGTATTGATTACACATCTATTAGCTTGAGAGTCATAGTGTATCCATAGGCTTAACCCAACTTCAAACGCATTTTAGAGTTAGACGTAACTTAAGACTGTTTTTATCGATAAAATCCCTTTGGAAAATGCAGACTGTTGAGTATACTGTATTCATAGTATAACTTAGCTGAAGAATGAAAAATCATGAAAATTTTCCGAATTATGGAGCTCTCTTAACCCTAGTCGAAAGTCTACACTTTCCATCTTCTAAGATCTGCCAAAAAAAGGTCCAGCATACCAAATTATGATGATGAAATTTTTTCGAAGCACCGCTCTATGATCGCTCTAGAGGGAGTGCTATGACAAGGATCGAATGAGCCCCTTGTGTTTTCCGTGTTCTGTATTTCACATAGTAGTTATAGACCAGTAGTTTATTTTAATTAGAGCCAAATCTATATCTGGGTAAATGCAACCTCAAAGGTGGAAACCGGTCAATCCTTCCGAAGTTTTTCACTTTTATAGGAAAAAGGTGTAAGTCAGAAATTGTACTCTAAACTTTCATTCACTTAGGTCTCTCCTTTAAAATGAAAGCCGAAATTATTAATTGCTGCTGTACAAATGTCGAAAATCCCTAAAAATAGTTTTAAAAACGTAAAAGTCACGTCAGAGAAGAAGTGACCGTAAAGCAGTTTGAGTACTTGGAAGCTTTTAGTAAGAAACTTATAACGCTTGAATGAAAGACTTTACAGAGCTCATTTTGCTGAGAAAAGAGTGTTTACCAGTTCTACACTTCGGGCGGAGGAAAGTGAAGAATTATCAACCCCACACAAGGATTTTTTTCAAATTCTTCAGTATGGGTGAGAGCAACATGGAATTCACTCACTAGTCTATTAGACAATATGAATATTTCAATACCGACTTCTGAAATAAAAACTAAGAGCATTTCTGATGCCGATGGAGGATGTTAACATATTCTACACCCAGAAGGGGACCTCGCGACCTGTCACATATAGTATCTGCGAACTGTCATTGTTTCAGCCAAACCAGTGGGTTATGGATTATCAGCTATGCTGAATCCGAATATCATAGTGGTAGCTGCCTAGGAGTCTTCGGAGAGCGGCCTAAATGCTCATTGTCAGCTCAAAGCTTCAGAAATAAGAAGAAATTAATTTAGAGTTTTTCTTGTAAATCCTATAACTTTGCAAAGAAAGGTCGTGTAGAGCTGGGAGATGTCACATTTTAATCAGAGATTTGCGAGCTACACTTATGCCTCATTAAGAAATGTTTTGGTTATATTTTAGAGTTTCTGAAAAACTGCTTTTCCAGAAAACCGCTCGCCGAAGGTTTCTGGATAGCTACCACTATGATATTCGGATTCAGCATAGTTGATAATCTTTCACTCACTAAATTTCGTTGAAAAAGTGATGTGACAGTTCACGAGGTCCCCTCATCAATCGGTTAACATAGAAACATAAAGTTGATTGTTGATCTGCTTGGACATTAATTGCTGCGATTGTTGTTGAAAGTGCATAAAAGAGAAAGAACTTAGCTCAGTTGTCATTTCAAACGCACAACTGAAAACTCACCCCTCACCCTTTTCACTAATATCAGCTTTCGAAATATGATCACAGACTCAAAGACATGCGTCTATTACTGTACTTTCTTTTTGTTGTTATATTCAGCAAGTAGAACCTATATACGCATTTGTCTTAGTTCTTCGTTAGACCGTTTAGCTGGCTCTGTATCATAGACCTTGGTCTGCTCGCTTAGCCGAATTTGTTGTAACTATCTTTTCTTAATAAACAGGATTAGAAGACAACTGAAAACATTTAGAGGTATAGGATTTTACAATGAGACTTAAACTTTCGCTTACGTTTGATTACTTTGTGTAGTGGTACCACAGTTATATGTACTATTATTTATTGAAAACTTTAAAAAAAAATGAAAAAATCTAAAAATACCTTCTTTCTCGAACTAGAATCAAAATCAAAGACGTCAGAAGTCCGTCCCTACTTTTCTTTTCGTTTCTAACTAGAATTTCCGCTAACATTGATCCAAGTTTAATAGAAAAAGAAATAGTTATACACGTCCAATTCTCTCATCCCGAATAATTCATAGATTCTAGTAAAAACAAAAGATTTATGCTTAATTACCTTTCAAAAGTCGATTATTTGAATTGCAATTAAATTAAGAAGTTTATATAAGCCGACAAAGCTTAAGTAATTGGAATGAAATTTTAGTGGAAAAAATATGTCACAGATGCACTGAATACACGATGTTTTTCTAAGAAAATCATATCATACCCCAAAATGCCTGCGATATCGCCCGACTCTTTATATTTCATACTAATGCCGGTAAACCGATTGGCGTTAAAATTCGTACCGGTACCGGTTGCACCTCTCTGGTATGTACGTTTGCTAATGTTAGTATAAAAGAACGCGCTGCTTCGATGAAATGTGCTTGAACTCCACCGTTAGTAAACTGAAGCTACAAACGAAGAGTATATTCTTGTGTTGGCTTTTTTATAGAAAAAAAGAAGAGAGAGAAGAAGAAAACAGCATGGAAGTCACGCAAGGATGCACTTGTATCAACAGCAAAAAAGAAACGACTATTCAAGACTTGAATAGTCGCTTCTTTTTTGCTGTTCTTAAATTTGAAGAACGAGCACGATGATATAAAAGTCTCTATACCCACGTCTTGCAGAAAAAGAAAATCTGCACAAGTTCTTTAAAGATTTTTTTTTCTTGAAAGTTCTTGATCAACATTTATTGATACCTCTGCACTTGATGTCCTTGGAAAAACTTGATCAAGATTTACTACGGTTTCAAGTCTGATGTATCTTGGTGCCAAGATCTGTTTGTTGTCTTTATTACTGTTTTTGTTTTGTAGTGCCTATATATATAAAACCATCCGCACTGTAAAATATTGAGAAATCTTCAAGTATATTATGGACATAACGTTCAACTAAACAGCTTCGGTATTGTCTGAACAGTACTATAAGAGCTGTGAATTGTGCAGTACTGTTCGTACAGTGCAGTACTGTAGAACGAGCGCAATAGGATACAATAGATAAAAATAAAAATAAATGAAAATAATACTTAAACAATCCAAAAAGTATTCTACATTCATACAGATATCGAAAAACTGTCAAGATTCTGCTAATTAATTAATAACTAACTAATTGCTTCATCAAAATCAGTTACAAATCTAGATCAAGTTTTTCCAAGACAGATTCTGTAACAAAACTTATCAAAATCTTGAACTGCAAGATGATCTCAAGATCTTGTCAGATATCGATAAATCCGCATAAGATCTTTAAAGAACTGAACAAAAACTTCAGAAATCTTTCAAGTTTTTATCAAGATCTGCAGTCAAGGTTTTTTACTAGGGATAGAAATATGTGCCAGTACGGACAGAAAAAATCTTTACGTCTAACAAAAAGAGAAAACAGTACAATGAATTGAATTCTTTTCTAAATTGTTTTATGCGATCAGCATCATTGACTATTGTATGATTAGCTGTTGATAAAGCGTCACGTAAATGTTGAATCTCATCAAATAAAACACCATTTCTAGTACTGCTGTTGATATTGAAGTTTCATCCAGAGAATTAAAGGGTAGCTCTATTGCTACCAGCGGTGATCAGCAGGGAGCTATTGCCACCATCCGGAGATGTCAAATTGAACTATTGCCACCACCGGTGGTGTCAACAAGGAGTTATTGATACCACCACTATCAAGCAAAATCAAAGTGCATGTGGTGTCAACCACGGCAAGTGACACCATCAAGCTAAATTTTTAGATTAAAGGTGTCTGCTCCTAAGGGGTGCGCAATCCTGAAGGGTATGGGTTTGCAACTTTTGGTGCCACGTTTAATGACTTTTGTGTTCTTCTTATATCATTTTACGTTCTTTGTTTTTTCTGTAATGAATAGACATTAATTTTCTCCGCCATCTGTCGAACCATTTATGCTGTGGTTGATCGTTCCTAGCAATGAGTATTCGGAGAAGGTTTATAATTATCTGCTGTTATTAATGTGGGGACTGACGGATTGTTGCACGATAAAAAAATGCAATTATTAGCGGATGCATATATGTTAGGTAAAATGAAATTCATCGGGTGAATCTATTAAATTAAATAAAGTTTTTAATTAGAAAATTTGCGGCGTTTCTGTTTTATTTTGGAAAGCAGTAGTTTTCAAAATAAATGCATTATACAGTTCTCAGTAGCGCCGCCATTTCGGCAAAATTAATTTATCTCGGAAACTACTACTTTCCAGAAAAAAACAAAAACGCCAAAACTTTTCTAATTAAAAATTTAATTTAATTTAATAGATTCACTCAATGAATTTCATTTTACCTAACACATATTCAAAGTGCATAATCTGTTTTAGAAGGGATGAGCCATTTAGCGTCAGTCCACATACCATATGTTGTATTTTAGCTTTTTCATCCACGGCTTGTACGATTTTTTCAAAAGCTTCTGTTTGCTTTTTGTTCGTACAAGATTTATTTTTAGGTAATTTCTCTGTAACATACTATGCACAATATCAGTTCGCTGCGAACTCAAACATAGTAGTCACATTTTCAGTTCGCAGCGAATTATATTATATATATGTACCGGACAAGGTTATTCGTGGCCGGCGGGAGAGGGGGGAGAGGTGAGGTTGAGAGTGAGGTCGAAAAATAATTGCCTGATATCCTAAATTCGTAAGTTACCTAAGATACCCTAAATACCCTAGGGTAGCTAGGGTATCTACGTAGATATCCTAGATACCTATGATTTTGAACAACTAATAAGCGCCCTAGAAATCTGATTTTTCTGAAATTCTGGTCTTTCAATGAAATATTGGAATCAAAATGGATTCTAGTAACTCTAGTTCGTAGAGGAAATATCTGTGGTTAAATGAGACGTCTCTCAGCACCTAGCGATGCTGTGATTAAAAGGTATGACAGTTCTATTAAGAGCCCTAACAGAACTGTCTATATACACTACCCAAGTCAATTTTCGCGTTGGAGTCGCGCCGCGACTCGCGCTAAAAAGTCGCGGCGCGATCGCTATAAGAGTCGCGAAATAAGACGCGATTTTTTATGATCATGGTTTTGTCGCGCTCTAAGATTAATCATACGATATTCTCGATTGTCACATCGCGATCGCGGTTCAGTCGCTATTGTCGCGTCGTGATTATATAGAAATCGCGGTGTCATAACGCAATTATTTAGTAGTTTGTCTTAGGTAATGGAAAATGGGATTAATTCGTATAATGACCGATTAAAACTTCAGTGTTTTCCCAAATTTATTATTCGTTCCGCTAAGACTAGGACCCATTGACAGTTATTACAATACGCAGTCTGTGCATCGGCTGCATGAGCGATAAATGTGGGGAAACAGCGAAGTTTTAATCGACCATTATATGAATTAGTCCCATTTTCCGTTACCTAACAGCAAAACTACTAAACTAAAGAGAAGCATAAGATAAAGTGCGCATTATTGATCCTTTTGTTGTTATAACTGAATCAAACGTTATCAGGTATGTTTTTCTTTCATAAAAAAATAGAATGAGTTTCTGATATTATAACCCTTCTGGCTATCGTTGCATCATGTTTTACTCGGACTTTTCTTCGAGAATATGATGCATCTAATAATATTACAAACCCAAGAACAAAAGAACATATCAACTACACGTTTATTCGCAGACGACACAGTTTTACATCATTCAGGAAAGAATATAAATAACTTAACAGTAGAACTTAATAGCGATTTAGATAAAATTTATGAGTGGTCGGTAAACTGGCAGTTACCCCTGAATGAGAATAAATGTGAATGCATGACGTTTAATTATAATAGAACACCGCCGGAAATACAGATAAACAAAGTTGTTTTAAAAGAAGTCAAAAAGCAC